>CM074082.1:649214-691714 GCA_037178815.1 Barbatula barbatula | reverse complement strand
AGATCCAGTGAGATTTCAAAGACCCGCTAGAGAACTTTGTGTTCAGACATTCAAACTTATTTAGTTATCCCTGTGCCACATGAATTATGAGTGTCAGAGAGCTGATAAATATACTTTAGAAGTGAAGTAGAGCACGTGGATATCTATAAAGGCAAGTGTCCCACAGAAACATCAACACAGAGACACCAGTCATCATCAGCTTTCATGTATGAGAGGGTTTGTAGATTCCTGCATCGGCCGGTCGACGGTTAGAGAAAAGACAACAGAGAAATGTCCAGTGAAAGATCAACATAAACGTGTTTAAATATAGATAGATATAACACCATTCTAAATGTCTTTATAATAATAATAACTCAAAGTAAATGCTTAAAACAACAGCCTACAACATCGTGAAAAGCACTATATAAATAAACTGGAATATTATGATTGAATGTTTTTATTATGAGCAAACAGAAAAGATACAGAACAATATTAAAAGCGCACAGTCAGCGGTTTGTTAATCTTCTGCAATATGAGCCGAAGGCTGAGATAAAGCATCAAAGTCTGATTTCACCTTATATACTAGATACTGACTCACTTTAATTTGCACAGAACGCACTTTAAATTGTGAAGGATTCTTTTATTTAGTAAATGACAAAAACAAGACTTCTCACAGATGTGTTAAAGGACTTTGTGGCTTTTGAAAAGTGTCTTTTTCAGAATTAAAAACAAAGCTTCGGTTTTATTGTATTTGCATGAATGAATATGCAATGAAGCTCAACTAAAAACGATTTAGTTTCGAGAGAATCCGATGTAAAGATAAAGAGTGAAAATGACCTGCTTCCGGTGTGACATCTAGTGGTGACGTGCTGCACGCGCAGCGCAGTCTGTTGCTATAGAAACCAAACCAAGTCATTGACAACATCATGTTCCGGAGCGCAAAGCTTCAGTGTTCGGACGTTTAACGCGTTTCACACAGATGACCTAAAGGAGGGACACGTCCATATATAACAGCCCTTCTGAGGAATAATGTTCCGGAACACAGTCTTGAGGAAACGCGTGAGTGAAGTGACCCACAGTCATCAGGATCGAGCTCTGAACACGAGCATCTTCATCCTCAGGGAGGTCGGACCCGTCGGCTTTCTCCTGCAGGAGGACGGACACTCCAAACACTATAAAGTAAGTCCACGTGGTTTCCATTTCGAAGGACGTTTCGTATGACTTAATGACGCAATTTAACTCTTAATGTTAAAGGTCTGTTTAGGTGATCCACACACGTGCACCTGTCCCACCTTCCAGAAAGAGAAAGACCTGTGTCCACACATCTGCTGGTAAACAAATGCTTTGTGTTAAACAACATCAGACACAGTTGAGCCTGTCCTACCCCATCTTTCCTCTCTATTGTAGGATTTTGATGCGTAAATTTCGGCTGCCCAGAGATCATGAATGTAAGTGTTTTCCCTCACGTTTCCCCTGACTGATCCTGGAACAGATTCACATGTGGTCTGTTTTAAAGTGTGTTTGGTCATTTGTCGGCTTTCAGACTGTTTTCAGTACGGCCTTGCGGAGAGACAGATCCTAGAGCTCTTACAAGGGCTTCATGTCACCAAAACTACATCCCACGGTGACAGGCCACCATGCCCGGAACCAGACGAGGACGACGGGTGCGTCAGACAGAAAGCCATCGGGAAAGATGATCTATGTCCCATCTGCCAAGAAGAACTTCTGCTGAAAAGATGTCCCGTGACTTACTGCAGGTATACGTTTCTTTTATTGCACATCTTGACATATTCCAACAAAGCGTACTCATGACCTTGGTGTTGTTGTTATTGATGTTGTTGTTCAGGTTCAGCTGTGGAAACAACATTCACATTTCATGCATGAAGGTGTGGGCTGATCATCAGATGAAACTGAACTCGATGGGCATGCTGAAGTGTCCGCTCTGCAGAGATGACTTTGGCACTTTAAAGCAACTAAACGAAGAAGTAAAGTGAAACATTACACACGCTCAGACCTTACAAACTAGATGAGCTGCTGTAGTCTCTACGATTCAAACCCGTGACTCACATACGCTGTCATGTTGTGCGGCAGGTGAGAAACTCTGCCGATGTGTGTACTTATTATGAGCGAGAGTGTCTGGATAAACATCTTGGAGTGGCGTGTAACGGTTGCAGGGTCTGTCCTGTCGTCGGCAAGTGTTTCAAGTAGGCATTAAGCACAAACTCGTTCTTATGCCGAATTCAGTGTCAGATTTGTGATGATGATGTCACGTGTGATGTCTACAGGTGTACAGAATGCACTTATTTTCACCTGTGTGAGGAATGTTTCAGGAGACACGCTCATCCACATCATTCCTTCGTGTGTCGAACGGTGAGTGTCCCTCTGTCGCCGACACTTTTTGAAACGGCAGCATACTTCACATACTTATTTTTACATGTGTTCAAGTCAAGTGAAGACATTCCCCCTGAAACAGCTTTCACTTCTCATTTCCATAATAATACAGTAATGTTCTTTAAAAACCGGTTTTATGGAGAGAAAACATTTGTGCTGTTAAATGCGTTAAACCGTACCTCCTGACATTGATGTTTGTGCAGAAGAGAGGTCATTCATGGCAGGCCGTCTCTGAAGAAACACAGATGATGGGTAGAAGGTTTGTATGTGTACATCACAGCATCTTCGCTACATCGTTTTTATTCTGATTCTTTACCCAGATTCTGTTTGTAAATGTTTGTTACGTGTCTCCTGTCACATGACTACACATCTCCTGCAGCGTGTCTGCCGTGACGTGTGATGTTGTCCCGAATCACGTCATGAAGAGTTTGCCGATGGTGAGAGTTCGAAAAGAATCCAAACTGCTTCTTCCGGGTGTGCAGTGTCGGATCTGCCTGTCAAGATTTCAGACGGATCAGAACGTCAGATCTCTTCCCTGCAAACACAAGGTAACAAGCATTTGAATACAAAACATAAAGTAAGGGTTAGGGTTCACTTCATGAAGTTAAAGTCCCAGTGAAATTAAAAATGACAAGGTCTTTTTTTCATGAAATTGTTTTGTTGATTGTAATAGTTTATGAGTGTGGGTCATTCTCTGGACTTTAAGTTGTGTTCAAGTTTATTTCATGTATACTTTGTGTAGTAAGTATACTCAAATCTATATATCAGTTGTATACTTTCTAGTGTACTATTTTACTACTACTGCTTTTAATTGTACTTTAAATTAACTTCAGAGTATTTTGTTTGTACTGCATCTATACTAGGTATACTGATAGGTTCATACTTAAATACTTGTAGCACACTTTTAGTTGATGGAAGTGCACTTTATAGTAAACTCTCAGTAAACCTCTTGTTTAGTAGGTGTTATATTTAATAGGTACTTTACTTATTCAAAAGAGTAAACACAACTACAGGTCAAGTATACTTATATTACTTTCATAGTTAACAGTATCTTCATCAAAAGATCGAGCAAATATACTTTCTGTCTGTATAAATCAAGTGTACTTCAGTGTTATTTTTGTCTGTAACTGATTTAACACAAAGCAAAATGATAATGATTATATTTCCTTTTTTCTGTAGTTTCATACTGACTGTATCGATGCATTAATCCAGAAGTCAAACTGCTGTCCGCTGGATTTTCAAGTCATCTATAATCCTCTAACATGGAACATCAGAGTCGGCCGAACACAAAGCTCTCCAGCTCCACCTGGTGTCACTCAGAGCAAGCGCACAGATGCACACATCTCTGAATTTATTCTTCCAAGTATTGGTTTACAGGTTCAGAGAGGTCACGCTTCATCTGCGTTGAGAGCCGGCACACAAGTGTCAGGGCGCGAGGGTCCGTCCTCGGTGAAATCACTCGCTCAGGGTTTACAGGATCTTTACATTCACAGTTCTCACATAGAACCGTTCTCTAGAAAGACCGTCATGAAAAACGGTCACATTAAAACACAGAGCAAAGGCTTATTTAAACCCAGCCTCAACATTCAGCATTAAACAGCACACAGAGCAGCGAAGACTCGACGTGACCCATCCTGAACCAACCAGCACCGCCACAGCTTCAGACGAGACCACAGAGAGAAAACACACAAAATGAGTCAAAACTTACATTACATGATGCCTCAACTTTCTGTAACCTTTTTAAAACAATCCTTCAAATTCAAAGATGACTGTCTGTTTAGAAATGTTCTTTTGAAACGTAAAGCTAGCTTATAATGAGATTTAATAAAAGAATCTTACATAAGAGCTTTTAATGAAATAAACAGTTGTTATAGCATTGGTAAGGGGTGACGGATGATCAGTTTAAAGACTGTACATGATATAAAGCCGGTTTTAGGACTTCTGTAATTCCAGAGTTAAACCTCCAATACATGGAAAGGCCAAAGATATTTGAGAAATCCTGAATTCTTCAGCACAACCTTATTGACATTTATATTTATACAAGAGAAAGTCTGTGAGCATTTTGTAATATTCAAATGTTAATTTATATTCTCAAAAAACATGGATTGTGATCAGTCACTACACAGTGTGTTTTTCACTAAATAAAACTCCAGAATTTTGTCAGTTTATAATCTTTATTAAATGTGCACAAAAAGGCAGATAACAAGCTGTGTCATAAAGCATCCACAAAATCATAATCCTTACAAACTAGTATATTACAATTGAATATATGAAATAGCTGAATATAAATCAATATGTTACAGTTTCGTAAATAAGAGACGCTAAGATGCAAAATAACTGAAATGAAGAACAATCTTGGCTCTTTCTCAGTCAAACTTCGGTTAAAATGTTGAACGTTATTTTAATTTGCTGCCTGACAACAGCAAACTTGTTTCTCATGAATAAATAGACAAACTGTCAAAAATTGTAAAGATCCAACTGTACATGAGCTGATTTGTTTGTGAGAATAAATATTCTAGACACAAAACACAAATTAGTACAAGAGTCATTCAAACGTGCCCGAGTCATGACCTGTGATGTGAGGCATAACCTGAGATGTCTTCCACATTCCTATACATGAACACATTAAATGATGAACGCATGCACGAGACTAGCAATAATACATTAAAGAAGCACAGGGTGTAAATATGACACCTCAGTCGCTCTCTTAAAAAACTCACACATATGGCTCGAGTGCTTCACTTTATGTTTACAGTGCTCAGTTTCTCAGCCCATCGCTGTCTTGTGTTCATGACACTCTGTGGCAGTTTCGTGTGTATTTAATGAATAAACTGATTTGTATCAATTCAATTTTAGAATGAAAATGAATCGCATTGTGCTCACAGGACAACAACTGTTTAGAAAGATGTAGATATATATACACATAACATACCTTGACTTTTGAAGATAAACAAATATGTTGAAAGAAGTTTGTAAAAACACTGTGGCTGTAAAATTTCGTGCCAGTGTAGAGTCAGTGCAAGATAAGACAGACGTTCGTGTTGGATCTCTTCCTGATGTTTCTATAATAAGGCAATTTTGATTATTTTTATCAGACACCGTAAAGCTACACATACACATATTATTCAGCTAGTGTTTCGTCTGCGGTCTCTCATCCCTCATGTGTCGAGACGTCGTCTTCTCTAGCTTCTTATCTCGAACCTTCCGCAGCCTCCGTGGTGGTGGTGTAGATTTGGACTCGCTGGATGTGTCGCCCACGTCCCCGTCTTCAGGGATGTTGGGAATGGTGGCGCTGCTGCTCTCCAGGGTGTTCCTCAGGGACGTGTCCTCTGGACTCCCGACTTCACTGCTGCTCAAGTCCTGCTCCTGACTGGCGCTGATCTTAGGCATGCTGGCGCTCGACGGATCATGGCTTTTCCTCAGCGACTGCTGGAGCTCGTTCATGTCCACTCCGGAGTCCAGGCTTGTGTCGTTGCTGCTGCCAGGCCGATGACGTCCCTGAAGCTCGATTACGGAGTGACGGACTTGAGCTGCCGGTTTACCATCCAGAGACACAAACCAGGCGCGGGGCGGGTGAATGGAGGGCTTACCCTTGGATAGCTCCAGCAAGGTCTGCTCCGATATTCCCTGGAGTTCTCCTCGGAAAGGCCCCATTCCAGCTGCTTCGTTCAAGGTTCCCGGCACAGACACAGACTCCAGGAGGTGACTGTAGCGTCCCCACAGGCCCGGGTTAGCGGCGGTGGCCTGAGCTCCTTCCAGGGCCTGCGGTTCATCACTGTCTTGCTGCTGGACTTTGGACATCTTCAGGGTGAACCCGTCTTTTAAGTTTCTGTCTGTTTGAGCTCCATGCTCCATGCCATTTCTCGGGAAAGTTGCCGATCTGCTTCCGGATGGGTCTGTTTGGGAATTAAAGAGCTCCGTGGCCTGCACGATAGCTACGGGCTGATTGTAGATATGGAACAGCTTGTCACTAAACACGACATTCTCCCCACCACTCTGTTCTGATTTTTCTCGAAGCTTTGCCACTTCATCGCTGTTAATGTAGAGGTTAGACGCTGCTGCTCTGAAGTTTTCCAATCCCATACATCCAATGTTTTCATACAGATTGCCCACCGGCCGACCCACAGTTTCCACATAAATGTTGTAACTGGCCTGGTGTCGTGGGGAGTCTGATGAATCTTGCCCAATGCCTCTCGTAGCCAATGAATAAGACCGATCTCCATTGCGAAAGAAGAGTTCTTGAGTCTCATCCGTGCTGGTGGAGGTGGTCTGGTCTTTCTTCAGTACCGTGAGTCTGGTGGAATTCCATCGCCTTCTCCTGGCCTCACGGTTCAAATCTCTGTCAAATGATGGGAAAGGATTGATCTTTATTTAACCTTAACTTTTTATTCTTTGATCATGTAATTCCATCCTCGTGTCATGTCAAACCTGTATGAGTTTCTTTCTTGGTTAGAACACAAAAGAAGACATTTGAACATTGAACAGGGGTCCAGACAAAAAAATCAGTTAAGGAGCCATTGGTGTAAAACTGGTGCCAAATTCTTTAAAGAGCCTCATAACGTAACTTACATTTTTAAATCACATACTCTCGTGTAGGCCTACCATGCCTTTAAGCAGCTTTACAGAAAACATATAAAAGTTCTAAATTAGATAAAAATTACAATTATTAAGATTAAACGTTTTAAATATTACATTTATTCAAACAAACGTAGCCTAAGCTTTTTATCATTTTCAATGTCAACTAACTTTTCAGCACAAAATAGCCAGCTGAATTTACTCAATCAGAATCAACTTCAGGCGCTCGGAGCACCAAAAGCATAAGCAACACGCTAGATGAAAACAATTAAAAGGAGGCGCACCTAACAGCAAATGAAACGTGACTGGTTGCTTTACCTGTCAGTCACATGGCCTCTTGGGCGTGCCTTGGCCAAAGAAAGCGACGATACGCTGATTCAACAAGCCAAATGCACAACGTAAAAAAATTACAGTGATGTTCATTTAGGGAAACATATCAAGAAATGAAAAGTACTCGGATGCAACAGAAACAATATTCACATAAACAGCAGAGAAATACAGCTAATACAGCTTCTACAAGGAAATGATGAAACTCTTCACTATGGCGTAATGCTGCAACGTCAGTCCATTGAGTGCATGCTGTGTTATTTAAAGACACAGATCGCTGGCACTGAACACGCAGGAAAAAGTCCAGGTGCATCCAATTTTAAAATGATTACATTTGGATGGTCGCCAGTGGCGATCTCCACAACATCACTCGCAAATTTTTGGTTGCAAATGTGACCGTTTTAGGCGCAGTCTGGAGCCCTGCACAACCCTATTATCTACCATTGTATGAACACTAAACCACTGAGACGTTTCTCAAAATATCTTCTTTCGTGTTCCACTGAAGACTCACATACAGCCTCACAAGCACATTAGGGGGAATAAATGATGACAGAATTGATGTTTTTGGGTGAACTAACACTTTTTTGTTTGTGTGTTGAAATGAACTCTTACCTGCAGTGAAATACAATCACGGATAAAAACGCAATGACTACGACAAGAGTTCCTCCCAAGATACCAACCAGCAGGTATGTGTGGTAAGAAATGAAATCCATTGAGCCCGCAAACCCCATAAAACCTACACAACATTTACACAAACACAGATCTGGTTAAAGAGCTGCAGATGGACAGAAGACGACATCAGTGGTGATGAATAACGTTTACAGTGAATATCTCAAGAACATATTGTTTCTGTAGTTTCATCCACACAAACTGATTCATACCTGAGGATGGTGATGGTGCTGCTATCCAGATCCCAACACGAGGTGCTACATACGTCCACACAAGGCCGTTTTTCTGCATCCGAACAGTTCCCAGACCTTTCCTCACCCACGTTCCTGTGGTACATTGAACATTCAAGAGCACATCATGAAGCTCAAACGCACATGAATGAACCAATGTTTCCTTCTACAAACACATTTCCTGTGAGATGAGTTTGATATGTTATAAACACAAGTCTTGAGATGAACGTTGAGTTGAGTCACCTGTGGTCATGTCGAAGGTCCATGCAGGAACGGTGTCAGAGGATTGGAGATGAGTGTGATGGGGAAGCGGTGCAGTCAGTTGAACGGGGCCTTTGATGTCAACCTCATTTCCATTAGACACTAACTGAGCACTGATCATCACCAACGGACTCAACTTCACATTTCTGTAGCCTGTAACGAGTAACCGAAGTGCAACAGACCTTTACAAACTACCGGAAATGTTCATTTGTGATCTAGACATCCAAAGTATGTCCACAGTGTAACATCACATTACAATTTAAGTCTGACTGCTGTTACCAAATCAAGAATATGAGATCAATGACATTTCATTAACATCTGAATTCAAATGAAGATGAGAAGATGAACGGTGAAATGGATCGATTGGTTTCTCACCTGTAACGCTGTGGCTGAGAGTAAAGAAATGCGAGTCTTTTTCTGCAGGCAGAGCTGCGGATGTCAGATACGCCGTCAACATGGACACGCTGGTGTTCTCAGGAAGTTTCAAAAGACTTTTGGGAAACTGAACACTTGGTTGAATTGACAGATCTGTGAAAGGTGAAAAAAAATATACTGACAATTCAATCACACACAGAGCAGTTCCACTGAATGCATTAGACTGCAGCTCAATGACTTTCCTTCTTCCATGTTCTCTTCCATTGCATGTAAAAACCAAAATCATTGGAAGAAAAATATCTCTTGTAAAATCTCTTGCATGAATACAAAACATATGGTGTTTGCCTGTGTCAGATAAGTGAATTTCATTTACAGTTGTGCACTTGACAGACTTACGGTGGATATGATTTTATTTTCTCAGATATAATGTACGTTGAGAATTGACCCCAGGACTTAGCATCATGCAAAACCTACTGAACTAAAGGAACATGAATTTCAACATAAAACACATGTTTAAAATATGTAATGAAATTAAAGTTAGTTGGCAATGACATGAAGGTGAGTGAATTATGTCATTCTCATAGTACAAGATGAAAACGATTTCTATGACAGCACATATGGACGGCTGGACAACCACTCAGGAAAGTACTGTACCAGATGTTTTTCGAGTTATCAGCACAGTATCCTCGAACAGCCAGATGTTTCCTTGAGTTTGAGGACGCAGGGACATCGTAACGACTGAAAAAACTACAAAAAACCAAACATTGAATTAGCATGTTTTTTTCTCTTGGTAGAACATGAATTTCTCCATGTGTTTCATGCTTTTTAAAGGCTCTAGCTGGGTGTTACACAGCAAGTCAGAGCGCGTCAAAATGGATCTAATTTATAGCTTCCTCATCATCCTTTTAGTTTTTTATGAATGGAAATCTTTAAAAGCAATGACATTTCAAACTAACATGTTCAGGAATGAAGAGGACGGAACATTTGTGAGGCTTACTGGGCATCTTGGTGGTTTTCCAAGGCAGCTGGCTGAGCACATAACCCTCCCGGCTGGCCACCAGGTTGAGGGTCAAGCCGAGGTGATACGGGACAGTAAGAGTGACCTCTCCATTCTCCAGAGTTAGACTGGAGTGAATCTGAGATCCGTTCACAAACACACACACCAGAGCTCCTTTCAGAAACCTCTGACTGGACGAATCCTTCACCCAAACCTTCAGCGCCAGGGACGAGCCTAGAGACCACGAGAAGGTCACAGAAGTCTTATCCAAGAAAAACACGTGCTTGAAACATACGTGTCATACATAAGAATGAGCTGTGACAGAAAGCTTTGAGACCAAGAAGATATATAGAGTAAACATTAACTTATATTAACATGCATAAGTTGACACAGTATAGTAACTTAATATAATATCTGCTAAAATGTGTTGGTGAGGGTAAAATACTAGAAGCTTTGATGTGACCATCAGTGCAAAATCCATCAGACAAACACCTCCCTTTAAATGATGACGCAATAAAAACCTCACACCTTGTTCTTTATAATGGCTAGATTTCTGAAACGGCACATCCTGGACTAAAAGCAAACATATTGCTCCGGTTTCACAGACACGGCTTAATTCAACTAAGGCATAATCCTGGTTTAAGCTAAAATATTCTTGTTACATTACTGGTGTGCATCTCCAGACTAAACACTGATATATGTAAAGGTGTTTCTGATCAAGTTCATTTTACTCTGTGAAACCAGGCCTAAAAATCACAAAGACTGACAACATTTGTTTAAAGATGCTCATTTGTTAACAACAATGACCACATGACGTCAGGGGCTGTATCACATTTAAAATTCGTGCGTTTTTTTTTTCTTTGAGCAAATCCTGCCAAAATAACATCAGCATTCTAACCCTGATGACCATTCAATCTAACAGAAGATGGTCATATTAAGTGTCGGCCACTGTTTGTTCTTTGCTCGGTGTGTATCTCATAGATCTGTGTGATCATTACAAAAAATGCTTCTCAGCCATATCATTCATTCATTCATTCATTCATTCATTCGTCTGTAGCTAAAACTACAACACACACATGTATCGTGAAATATAGCGCTGTTTATAATAGATCCATGTAGTAACGCACAAGGCCCTGAGTGATAACAACAGAAGCTCTTTGTTATGATGAGAACACAGCTGATGTCATGGCGCTGGTGCTGATGCTGGGGATGCAGATGATGCTGCGCGCGTTACCTGACACAGACTCCGGCGCGTCGCTCCCATTGTCCTCCTCCTCCGACAGCGAGGCGAGGCCGCGAGAGAGCACCCCACCCTCCACTCGACCCACGCACGCGTCCCCGCAGAAGATCAGCGCCGCGAGCAGCAGGCGGAGCGGCAGACCGGGCATGGCGTCTCGGACATCACTGCGCCCACGGAGGACGAGAACGCGGTTGTTATTGTCCGTCTTCAGGTGCTCGTGTGTGTCATCGTGGTCACGTCGCGGTTCACGAGCGAACAGATGAACGGATGCTGGAGAGTCACGCTGGGGAGCGCGCGCGTTGCGTCACGGCGCACGCGATGCCATCTGCTGGCTAAAGACTATTACTGTTCTCCACAACAATCACGCGTCAGATGTGTAAATACTGCTATGACACACACAAACATTCGGCTGAGAAAAGCATGGGAGGAATTACACTGGCTTTAACGGTGAGAAGGGAGATTCTATAGACTTTAAGGGAAAGTGTAAGTGCTGGCCTCTATAGGTTTGTCACCAGTGTAGTGTTTAGTCTCCATATGTCTTTCGTTTACAATAACTGCTCATGTCAGATGGCAGAATCCATGATCCAGCTCTGTAAAACTGTCAATAAATCCATAGAAAAGACTCACTGATGCCACACATCGCCGTATTGCTCATTTATATTTAGATATTTAACTAGTGTTACGTTTCCATCTGTGTTTGTATGTTACAATTGATGTTCATTAAGTATTTTTAATGCTATTAGATTCAACTTTATTGTCATTACACATATACAAGTACAGTGTAACGAAATGTAGTTTAGGTCTCACCAGAAGTGCAGGATTTACAGTTAGAATAAATACTTGAGAAAATATTGTATCCTGTTAATATATTAGTTAATAAGCTAAAGGGAACCTGTACAGAACGTTCCCTAGAGGTTATTCTTTTGGTTTTATTGGGAACGTTCTGGGAATGTCAAAAAAAGCAACCAAATGGGAAGGTTCTGTGGGTCTCTATATCAGAGGGATGTTATGTGGAGCATGTGAATCAGTAGAACACCATTAAAGCCTACTGGAACAACATACAAACAACACTACATAAAGGGAATTTATATAATGGTGTTAATCGTAAACAGCAGATTCAAGCACATGTGTGTGACTAAACCAAGCATAATCATGTGACGAGGGGGAAGTCGTGGCCTATTGGTTAGAGTCCGTGACCAGAAGGTTGCCAGTTGGATCCTCAGGGCCGGCAGGTAACGACTGAAGTGCCCTTGAGCAAGGCACCTTACCCCTACTTGCTCCCCGGGCGCTGCAGTGATAGCTGCCCACTGCTCCGGTGTATGTGTGTTCACCACTTGCTGTGCGTGTGTTCACTACTCTCTGGATGGGTTAAATGCAGAGGGCACATTTCAGGTATGGTTCACCATAACTGACAAATAGGTCACTTTCACTTTCAGAAGAGCCGAGCTGTAAGGGTGGCACAGTATGTTTGATAACATTAAAAACTAAATAACAGAGACCCAGTGTATACTCACGAGCAGAAACACTGCACATTAACTGTAAAGAAGGGTAAAAGAGCGTGTAGGCTTTCACGAGGTATCTGAAGACCTCTGTTTTATTGTAATCAATGGAAGCGCATTACAATGTTCTCAAAGCAACGTACATACAACATACAAAGCAGACTGTGGGAAAAGTCCTCCGTAAAGAGAAAGGCTTCAAAGAAAAGTTATCCACTCACCCTTCTGCTGACGAAAAAAAAAACCAAACGCAAACACATTAAATCACATAAAAACAGAACCAAGGTTTAATTATTTTTTTTATATATCCATTTTCTTTCATTATATTGAAACCAAACATCTCAAATTCACGCAGCCCTATAAATGAGCAGATGAGCTTTTCACCAACACACCAGTGTAAGAACACAAATCTCCCATAATCCTCTGCATCTGTTTTCATGTAAAGCACTCGTGGTGGTCGACAGTTAGCCGGACAGTTTTTTTTACAACCGAATAAAGCTTTAGAGTGCTCACCATCCTCGGACACAAAAAAGAAAATCAAATTAAAATGAGATCCAAACAGCTCCCATCAACACATTTATCTGCATATTATGAAAGCCTTGTGATAGGCCGAGACAGTAGTTACCCTGCCAATCAGATGTTGGCAAAGTCAGGAGGACACAAGTGGCGGAAGGGGAGGAGACAAACTGCTAAGCCACACCCCTTTCCTCCCAACCACCTGATTAAACCTCCTCCTCTTCATCGTCATCATCCTCCAGGTCACAGAAGTCAATGGATGGTCTGCTGTCCTCTGCCTCATCTTCATCTGATTCTGTAAAGGAACCTGTGAGCACGAGAAACATGAATAAATACCCACAATTCAACAGTTTTACTTAACAGAGCATGTCAATACAACAGAGAAAAGCATCTTAATTGTTGATTTAAAAAACATATATTGGACACTTCATGTTAAAAATAATAATAATAATAATAGGATCAGCAAGGAAAGACTGATCCATAAAGGACAATACAACAACCGATGACAGTAGTGTTCAGGAATGTGCGTTCTTCTCAACCCTTAGCCGTTTTGATTTATGGTTGTTTTTTAACAGTATAAAATATTGCAACCATTATTTGCTCACATTATTTTTGTAGATTTATCCGAAGGGCTAAGACGATCTTTCCAAAATGACGCAGTTTCAGCCCTAATGATAGCAATAATGTAACATGCAAACTTGTTTTGTGCAAAAATGCAAAGTTAGTCAACACGATGATATCAATACCAAATCAGACCTTATATTAATATTCACCTACAGTATGTAGTAAATACCATGCAAACAAAACATCATCATTTTCTGTGCTTACCTATACATGTCAAGAACAAGATGATATCGCAAAATGACAAGATTTACAAACATACAAAAGATGCAGTACAACATTAAATGCAGAAGTGATTGAAGACGTACTTTCAAGATCGTCCATGTGCTCGTGCAGAGTTCTCGCCAAGTTGAAAAACTGAGCGAGAGAGGGGAAAGCGTTCAGGTTTATAGCGTACACTTTCAGAACGTCACGTGTGACGGATTACGCACATCAGCCATGTCCTGTCCTGTACTTGGACGTGAGCGAACACAACAGAATACGTGAAGAAAAGAGAAGCGCTTACCCCAGCATCATTCACTGCTCCCAGAACATCAGAGAACCTCTGTTCACACAGATGAAGAAGAACCACCAGATAAAGACCACAACTGATGAACTCATACTCCGACTGAAGAAACGACACAAAAAACAAATGAACCCAATATAGCGAAATAACTCCATCCATCACTGTACCATTTAAACAAAAGGAACAGACTGTGAAAGAACTATAGAGTCTGATTCTCTATTAGAAACGTTCCGAATAAAAACATCACACACATGCAGGTTTGTGTTTTATTGGTTTATGGTCCACTCACCCTCTCGTGAGATCTGTAGAGCTCATTAATATCAAAGTTCTCAATGTTCAGATGCAGTTTTTCCTTACACAGTTCACAGGTAGCGATGGCCTCCAGGTTTGAGCCTGTGTGACAGACAGACAATGTGTGTATATAGACAAGATGCGTTTCATTACTGCTGGATTTAATTATATTGAACTTTACGAAAGCAATGTGATAACACCATCTGAAATATCACCAAACGACCAAAATACAGCTGAAAATGTGGGCAATAGGCATTAGATTAAAACAAAGAAAACTTGGATATAGAAACGTTTAATTTTTGATGAACGTACCCGAGCTGATTTTGGAGCGCAGCCATTTCTTAATACAGTCCTGATGCACAAACTGCAGACTGCCGGTGCATTTACAGGGTTCAATCAGAGGGTTTGAACTCGACTGCTCCCCCATCTGACAGATCCTGCACAGATCTCCCTCCTCCTCATCTGAATCCTCCAATAGCAGGCTACACAGCAGAAAGAGGGTGTGGTTAAACTCAGCAAAAGCAATGTTTAACGTCTCCTCCCAAAACACACTCACCTCTCTTGAATCTTCCGCAGTCTCTCCGGGTCTCTGGATGGGGCGGGCTTCTCTTTCACCTGCTCATTATTACCGTGACTCCTCCCCTCTGCTCCCACACCAATGATTACATTCTCAGGCATCCGGAAGAGTGGGCTGGACATCCCCCTGCCAAAGCTGTGGCTCCGCCCAGCCAGACGAGTAGAGTCCTGCAGCAGTGATGCAGAATGACCAGAGGCTCCGGCAGAGAGTGCCGCCGTGGCGCCCT
Source organism: Barbatula barbatula (assembly GCA_037178815.1). Classification (NCBI taxonomy): domain Eukaryota; kingdom Metazoa; phylum Chordata; class Actinopteri; order Cypriniformes; family Nemacheilidae; genus Barbatula; species Barbatula barbatula. The sequence goes on along the minus strand of CM074082.1, from coordinate 676,438 downwards.
CTGATGATGATGATGATGATTCTTCATCGTCCTCATGTCCCGCGCCCCGGTCAGTAGATTTGCGGCCATCCCCAGCGCTAACAGAGAACTGGGGTGAGCGGCGAGGCTCCATTCGGGCGCTTTCGTCACGGCCTTCTCTTCTGCGGCGAGAGAACAGAGGGGTGCAACGGTTCCAGTTGAGCCAAGCCATACCCCCTGAAGCCCTGAGAGATTCCTGCTCATGTTCCACCGCAGCACTCTCCTGAACGGGAGCGAGGGACGGACCGCGTCTGCGCAGAAACGAAAACCCCTGAACCGGGTCAGAGCACCCAAGCTCTGCTTCAGAATTCTCTCGACTGACAGGAGGAGGGGCTTCACAAGGCTGGGCTTCATCTGGGCCGGAGTCGTACGACCTCGAATCAGAGACAGAGCTGGAGTTTGACTCCTGACTCGAGCGGCGAGAGAAGAGCCGGGACAGTAGACGTCTGGTTGTCCGCCTGCCATCGGAGTCACCGCTACTCTGAGTGGAGAGCAGAGCGGGAGCTGGGGCGGGGCTAGAGGGAGGCGGGCTGGAGCTTCGTCTGGAAAGGGGCGTGTAAGAGGTGGAGCTCCAGGACGAGATGTGGGAGGGTTCAGAGACAGAGCTGGAGGTCAAGCTGGTGCGTTTTGGATCTCTGGTGTAGAGACTCGGCTGATAGTCGGAGGTCAGAGAGTGAGAGCTGCGCTCCAGAGGGGAGGAGAGGTACTTGTCTGAAATACGGCGATTAGATGCGCTGTCCCTGTAGGAGGAGTACTGGCTCTCTTTGGGTCGAGCACCTTGTGCATAGGTGGAAGCAACTCGGTCTGAGCGATCTGAAACACAAACGGACATGTGTAAGCACACAGTGCTCTGGAATACTGGATTCTGATTCTGAACACAGTTCAAGCAAAGCTGTGCTCCTGTATTTATGAGATTTACAGAAGAAGGTGATCATACACAGTGATGAAGTCAGCCCACTGGAACGATAACTGGAGCTCAATCCTGAATCCACTCTTTTCTCCAGATCCCTGCGGGACCACAGACTCTCTGATGGACTGGACGAAGATGAGGTTGAGGATGATGATGACGAAGAGGGCGATCGAGGTAAAGGACTAATGCGTGACTTCCATGATGAATCTAAAAGCGAAAACAATGCAGTAATCCATCACATACATTTCCGAGACACATCAGATGAATTATGCACACAACATCTTTCATATTTAACAGAATATCAAACCAAGTACTCCACATGACCAGCTAGCCATTTATGAAATGGTTTTAGCCAATCAGCACCCAAACTAAAAACGGTTCATTACGAGTTCCAAACTACTTTTGTGGCCAATTAGGATTCAATTGTGTATCATGCGTATAACCACATGAAACAGCAGCGCGTTATGAATGATCATCACAGGAGCACTTACCTATAGTAGAGTATGAGCTGGCAGGTGTAGATGATGATGGGGATCTGCTGCTCAGCTGATATGATGATCTGTTGGTGTAGGACAGTTTGGCTCTCTTAGATTCGGTGTCTTGAGACGTGCCGAGAAGTCCACAGTAGGTTCCTATCCTCCGTTCAGAGTCAGTCTGAATATACAAACAAAATTGTTTACAAAGCCTGCGTTACACTGTGACAGAATCAAAAACAATCTGACTGGAGATCAGAACACAACAGCCGCCACAGCAGACAGCACATATTTCAACTGATTTCATAAGATGATGGAAACTTTTTTCTTTATTGAATGAAGATGAAAGTCAACTATTTACAAGTCTAACTCTGTCCCCACTGGAGGATTCTTTCCATGATCGATCACAGGAAGTCACAGAGGAGGTCGAGGAGAGAGGTGTGGAGAGTTTCCAGCTGCTTTCAGATGAGCGGTATCCTCTCGGTGAGCCAATCAGACGAGAGCTCTGAAACATCGGAGATCAACACGTCACACACGTGAACATTAGGACAAACACACACATCATGGTGACAAGTCATGTTAAAACTGAAGGGTCGGGTTTGTTTCACGTTGAGATTTACAAACACGCTGTATAAGGAGAAATTAAAGGAGCGGTTCCTAAATTTTCAAGGATCTTTAAAACTATAGTTATACTTAGAGTGTCCTTACAACATCAACACAAAAGCCACTGCAGTTGGTCTTGTCTTGGTTCTTTGGCGTGTTGTCAGGTGAGAAATCCTCTTTGGCACACTATTTATGGACGGGCTGAGTGTGATGAACCACTTCATATACATCATCCACTGAAGTACAGAAATAGACAAGACGTTTTACACCAGCTCTTGAAAACACTCCGGAGAGTGACAAACAAGTTTCTCTAGAGCGTCACCAGGGCAAAGAATCTCACATGACCTATAAAAAGACCAGCGAACCAAACCAGTGTAACACGAAGACCTTCCCACAGAGCCACACAGCCAGCAGACTTTCTAGAACATTCACAAACTTACTGGAACAACAATAACAAAACCTTATTACACAAACTGAATGACAGCATTTGGATCATTTTTGTTTTATAACCCTTCACAAAGCCGGCCCTTTTTGGTATGTCTGACATCAGCAAAGCGCTCCCGCTGCACTAAAGAAGGTTAATCGACTGATAATCATTTGTGGGGGAAAATGACGTGTACTGTCAGCCAAAAGCAATATGATGTTCTGAAGTATATAGTCAGGATGTGAAAGTGATTTGGAATAAAGCAAAGAAAATAAAGAGCCAGCCAATAGTTTGTTCTCAAACTTTTCACATCAAGTACCACCTTTAATAAAATGAGTTGTCTCAAATAGCACCTAATGACATCACATGAATAAACATTCAAATTAATAGTAGAGCTGTGACCTTTACGTTCCTCAATGATAGAAACACCTCATTCTACAATCCTTATGCATCATTATTATTAAACAAACACGATTTTCGTTTACAAGCAGCTTTCAAACTTTTTTGTAGATGGCTCTGTAAACGACTAATAGATCTGTAGTCTTTCTGCAAGTCCCCACAAAGCTAATAAATCCCCTATAAAGACAGACGGTGTGTAAAGAATATTTAACGCAGAAGAGAAGCATATAAATATATGCATAAACATGCAGAGAACAGCTGTACAGATTTCTCGAGATCAGATTATAAATGGAACAGGTTTGTTAGGATGGGTTTTAGTCCGTCTCCTTTTCTATGGGACTCACTTTACTGCAGCGGCTCTTGTCCAAGCTGCATGTCAGAACTAAAACGCATTGAGCTCTTCATTGATTTTCCTCGAGTAGATGCAGACACGGGTTGAATTGCTTTACAACATTAACAACAGCTTTAATCAGCAGTTCAAGCGTAGCAATACACAAGAAGCTTAAAGGGAAGATTCACAAGCGCACGTCTGCTTCCTCAGTTTGATCTGCCGGTCACACCCATCATCCACCGATGATACATAAACAATAATTCATACAACTATATTTAAATCGCACATAGTCTATATAAGATGTATTCCCTATTTATCGATCATGTATAACATTTGAAATTGTATTTAAGGCACAAAATGACGTTTTTAACTTCCTGTCATGTCATGTACCACTAGGGGTCCAGTGGTTATATGCGTAACACAGTTTGAGATCCACTGCAACAGATCCTTAAACTGAAAGCACTGCATCTCCTGGAGATCAAGAATCACTACATTGAGGATGAACACTGTTCCTGTAAAGCTGGGTAACGTTAGCTTTTTAACGTTCAGCTAGCGTTAGTAATTGTACCAGTGGCCTATAGTGTGCTTAACACTAGAACACGCTCACTGTGATTATGACCGTAAAGATTTGATTTTACATCTGATAACATTCGGTCAGGGTTGATGAGATGCAGTCTATGAGGTAAAAGTCTTCTTGAATAAGTTTGTTTTAAAATGTTTTTATTGTTGTACACTATGACAACTAAGATTCAACAGACGGTGGGATCGTGTGACGGCCATCAGCAACAACTGCAAAGAACTTTTAAAACCATCATGTGCGGCCATTTCAACTCTGCAGGGGGCATAATATCTGCGTTATGATTGGTCAGGTCGCCTGACGAAGGGTCATTTGTTCGTATGGATTCAAAGCTGCTTTTCAGAAAATGTATTTCTACAACAAGAAGAGCAGTAATAGATGCAACAATTAGATGTGATCAAAATATTTACAATATGGTCAAAATTGTCAGTTTTGAATTTCAGTAACTACTGGCGCAAAAATGTGATAAGCTGATTTTCTGGTGGTCATTTAAGGTTCCAACAACAAAACTTTAGGGTAAAAACAAATAGGTACAAAAAGTATTCAGAGGTTTGAACGACAGCAGTTATTTTATACTGAAAGAACAGATTGAGATATAAAAGCTGTAAACATGTATGTGAAGTGACACAAGTGTATTATACCTGATAGTCAGAGTCGAGTTTAACAGAAGTGTCTCTGCTGAAGCGATCTCTACCCAACACACTGCTCCTGCCGTACAGTCTACTGGCACCCAGAGCTGAAGATGAGCTGGACAGAGACGAGGGAGACGACAGCGAGGATGAGCTGGACACACTGAACGGAAAACGGCGAGACTTGGAATCCATCTCTGAACTGCACCCTTAAAAAGACATAAACCGAAGGAGAAAACATAAGTCAAAACCTGTTAACCTTTTCAAACATTAAAAGTACTCATGACATCAGAACACAAACTTTCAGCATGACCACGAGAAGATGAAACGCTGTTTTCACTTAGATTAGATTCAATCTACTGAAGATTCAATCTATCCATTTATTCTCCTCATGTTGTAAACCGGTTTGTGACTCTTTCGTCAGTGGAACATAAAAGATGATATTTTGAAAAATGTCTCATTGGTTTTGTGTGAAGTCAATGGCTTGATTATCAACACTAGGCTTGTTGTGATAGTCGGTGTCAGCGGAGATACATGGTATCCATCCGCCTACCGATTACATCACTCGTCCACCTCGCGACCCCACCATCATTTTTATAGTAATAATTCACTTAGTTAAAGACCAAACTACAGTCGTGCGGCTGCTGCATTCAGCGCAAGCATAACAAGTGTGGCAGCAAAGGTCAGCAGCAGGAGTCAGATGTTGTCCATCATGTGAGGAGAGTGAAGTACCGACTGACCGGACGATGATCAGAGGCTTTTCTGTCAATTAGAATAAGCAAGCACTGTTGTCAAGAGCCGGTAAAGTTTTGGAACTTTTTGTTCCAATTCATTTTCTTTGCCATTTAATTAAACTTTTTCACTTTGTATTCCTTATTTATTTAACAAACATTTTTGGTAACCCCTTCTTATTAGTTTCATATTTATTTATTTGTTGCACAATGTGTGCAGCGATTACTCGTTTTGTTATATAAACTTATCTAACGGAAATGTTTTTTTATTTTCGTTTCTGATTTATTGTGTTGCTTTATGTGTGCTGTGATTTTTCGTTTTGTAAGGTCTGTGTTTGATACAAGTAAAAGTCTTATACATTTTAGTAGTTTTGTGTGTTTTTATTAAGAAATATATTGAACCCACCACCAGCACCACCAGCACAACCATCAAGCCGTTCCCGAATTGTCGCCATTTTGAAACAAAGTCAAATGTGTCATGCTGCATCTTCGACCAGCTCACAGCAATCCCCTCACCCCTACTGCGTTACACGTTGATTAACCGGTAGAAAAATGTCATCACATCAACATGACTAATCAACATTCTTCTAAATATCTCAAGATACCTCATACAGTTTTGACATGACATGAAGGTGAATAAATGATGAAAACTTGAATTTTCAGGGGAACTGTCCCTTTAAGAAAGTAAGGACCGCATTAGGAGTGTAAAGGGCCCCCGGGCTTTACCTATCGAGGGGCCCTTCATCCACCAGAATTACAGCCTACATTCTTAATCTTAATAACTACGCCATTAACAAAATATCCCAACCAATACGTCATGTAAAGTATACAGAAATATCACTGCATTAACTAATCACATAGTTCAATAATAATAATAATAATAATAATACAGCCCCACAGAATTCCCTGCGTTTATGCATAAAAGATTTGAAAAACATTTTAAAACTATAACATTTTACTAACTAGTATTAAAGTTTTTTTAAACAGTATTTAAAAAAGAAAAATAATAAACCTACAGGTTCCATAATTAATTATTGGCAGCACATATTTACACAGAGTTTAAATAGCAGCAGGTTCTGTTACACGAAGTGGAAATAGCAGCATTTCTTAGCAATGTTGGGGCGCAGTTTAGCGAAGTCTGCAGCAGGAGAGAGAGTTGAAAGAGGAGCGGTGAGGGTCAAGTGCAAATAACACACTCCTGTCTGCAGTGAGGGGCTTCAGGACCCCCGAGAAAACCAGCTAAGAAGCAGAAAGCTGAGAGAGAGAAACTGGTGCGAGGACTCGCGATGTAACTTATTGAGATAATAAAGCCCTACACCAAGCCTTAACTTTATCCTACATTTTATGAGAAAACACTTGCTGCCTGACCCCTTACATCCATGGAATATCACCAAAATCTGATCACATGACATTATAATCATAACATCAGAGAATATTCTTGTAAAACGCATGTAAACGTATTAAAATGTCACCGTGAGAAAAGACACTATGGTCTATTCACCAATGGACTCTTTCCCCTCTGTAAGCCCCCATACATGCTGCAGTCATCTATAAATATCTCTCTCTCTCTCTCGCTCTCTAAATATCAAAATAGCAGCATCCTGTAATAAAGACCCGCTGCTGTACACAGAACACAGCTAATCTTAACAACATCAAGTCATGACGGTCATGTAATGTGAAGAAACAGTACAAGAGAACTACAGCTGGATTAAATAAACTCACATTTACATGAAGAATATCCGGAGGCTGATATTGGCTATTTGGATAAATGTTATTACACTCTAATAAACCAGACTTTTCCCAGAATTAAAAACCACCCGAATAAGATTTTTTCATCCTCATGTCATTTCAAACCTGTAAGATCTCTATCTTTTGAAGAACGCTGATAATCAAACACCGAACTCCATTGACTGTCATTGCATGAACACTAAACCACGGACACATTTCTCAAACTATCTTCCTTTGCATTCCACTGAAGACAGACTTTGATCCAGGCTGAATCGCCTTTTTAACTTCATCAGTTGGTTGCAGGTCATGTTTAGTGAATGCCAGTCTTACAAACACAAGAGCTCGAGAAACATTAGGGTGTGTTTGTAAGAGGAGACAAGACAAAACAAGCACATTAAACTGCGAATTTGTTTGCTTATTATGCAACTAGTGCAAAAACATTTGCTAACCGTGATTTATACATTTAATGTGCTCCTCTACACACTACACCACACTGTTGATTTTGACTTGACAGCACAAGCACCCTGAACTCGATTAACGTGTATTAACTTGAACTCGAATAATAAAGACGCGTTTAATCGCAACTCACATTAATAAAGCGCCAGGTGTTCAGGCCTTGTTATTGTTGGTCAGTCTACTTCGCAAATAAAACAAGCATTCATCGATTTGACTGAGCAATCGAGTCGTAATAGTTGATCTAATGGTTTTAACCGACACAAGTCTCGTCGTGTTTGAGAGTCTTCCGTGTGTGAACTCACCTCTGATCTTCCGTCGCTCCGCTTCTGATGATAATGGCGTCCGTGTGTTGTTGATATAGGAAGCGTCACGTCATTTAAACCGAACACCGACCGGAAACGCGTATCGCTTCTCGGTGAAGGTGATTGACAGGCGGTCAAGCCAGTTAATGTTCGCGTTTCGAAATATCTCCCGCCTCTCTGCTTGAGTCAATCGCGCCGCCATATTGGGAAGGTCAACACCGACTGTTGTGTGAATACAACGAAGTGAACGAGGAGCTGCGGTTTTTCTGAATAAAATGACATAACGTTTACATACGATTCAACGGCCAGTGCGACGTGTAATGTTTATCTATGGTAAGCCAAGTCATTTCAACTTTCAAGATCTTTACAGTCAAATGTACTATGAAACAAACTTCTTATTTCCTGCCAGGACATCTAGGGCCCGGTTTCACAGGCTATGCCGTAGTTAATTTAGGCTATTTAAGTCACTTTTGTTAAAATGCCGTAGAAAACAAAAACATTACTGATGTGCATATCAATGACACTGACTTATTTTATGATATGTCAGGGCAAGTTATTTTGTGTTTAAAACAAAATTCATTTAGTCTGGGATTAGTTTTAAATTTGCCTGTGAAACCAGGGCCTAGGGTATGAATACATGAGAAGAGACAAACCAGGAGTTATTAAAGTAACAATGAATGAATGAACAATTACTAAAATACCTACAATAATGAGAAACAATACGAAAGGATAGGAAGACCTAATAAGCAATAAGAAATAATCTCACTGGATAAAATAAGGATGTATGCAGGTAATGTTAAAATGGCAATTTCGTCAAATGTACGAGTTGTTTGATAATTAATCATTTGTATATCTTTGGTAAAAAGCTAAATCTGTTGGTTTCCATGACAGACACCATTATGAACCACCAGCTTTTCACTTTTATCAATTGAAACCAGTGTAAAAATCCCTTAATTCCCAGTAGAATGGTGTTCTACTGCTCTCCATTCAACCAAGTAATACATTGCAACCATTAAATCCAATAAATTGTTTCTATTGATTTCTTGAGATTCAATATTTTACTCGTGACATAAATATATTTATATACAGTTCCATAATAAGTTCATATGCTATAGGTTGCAAAGCTTCAATGAAAAAGCAAAGCAATGCAAGGTGACGTGTAAAGTCATGTGTTTTGCTGTGAACATATTAAAGCGGCGGAATCATATTCATAATCTGTTAATATTTCAGTAGTCTTATGTGTGATTGTCCAGTAGATGGCTGTATAATGCATGATTTGATGATTCTGTAATGACGATAGCAGCCCTGTTTGTCTTGTGTTTGCTCAAAGCCGCATGGCATTTATCCTGTCACTGTGTTAATTAAAACACATTAATGAGAACTGCAAACACAACTGCTGCTGTAATAAAGCTTACAGTATCTATAAATCCACACAATGTATTATGTGTATTAATGTATTAATCTGATTCAACAAGAACAACATTAGTCATTATACACACAGTCTCAGAAACACATCATGTTTTAATTGGGTCATTGATCACAGCCCTAAACCAGCTACTAAACTGTTTTTACAATTAATACACTAGACCTATGCAACATGTTTAATGTTTTTAAAGTAAACGCCAACGTTGTATTTTATTCAGAACGACCCAAATGCATTTAGGCTATACAAGATTTCATTATACGGTTTGAAACTCTAAGAGGTAGAGCTCTCATTCACTCGGATAATCCTTACATGGTGACAAAGAGCCTGCGATGAAGAGGTCACCATCAGAACAAAGACAGAACAGAAGCACAACCCCCACCAGCGTTTGTCCTGTCCTTCTGCTGTCATGTTCTGCCTCCCACCAACCCATGACTGGATCAAGAAAGACCTGCGACGTTTATGTGTCTAAAAGAGGAAGGAAAGAAGCCTTAAACACTCAAAATACATGTCTACTTCAAAGGGCACTCGCTGGTGGTGTATGATTGAAGCTTTTAGCATCCACAGACCCTAAAACCAAAAGAAGTCTGATTCAGAGCACGTCATGAAGTCAAGACACAGTCAGCCGATAAACGGGCCGGCTCATGATCGGCGGGCTGGCGAGGTGATCGAGGCTAGAAGTCAGGAGCTTTAGACAAGAGAGCTGAAAGAATGTCTGGCCTCTTTCTCCACAGATGTGTAATCACAAAGGAATGCCTGCAGACGGCTCGGCTTTTCCAGCGTTCTTCGTTCACCAGAGTTTTCCCACGCCTTCCTCCCGCTCTCCTGCTTTTTCTTTCCTGGCCGAGCACATGAACGCACCTCGGAGGGTCACGCTTTCACAAAGAACACAATGCCACTTCAGTCTGTCACACAGCGCACCGGCACTAAAAATAGAGCGGCCGGTGAGAATATGTTTCTCTGACCTCCAGAGTTGTTCCTCACACGTATTTCCTCGACTCTCAGAGCCTCGTGAAGAAGCTCTCCGCAGAGCATCTGCTCCATGAGAAACATGCCGTGGACGCCAAATTAGCGCCAGCTTTCAGACACTTGTGTTTGCTCTCCCTGATTGTGACTGATTGTCGACAAGTGCCGCAATTCAAACAAGCAAAAACACATGCTTGGGTTTGCTTTCATTTTCAACACCACACACGCAAATCCACGAATCACTGCGCCGGTGCATCGCTGTACACCAAAGCTGTGTCACGCAAACCATTTTCACTTGATTCATGTTATATTACTGTGCAAACATCCTTACTGTGCGAACAGTTCATCAGAGCTCTGGAGATTTGATGCAGATCTCATTTAAGTATCAAGAAGAATGTAGATTGTTGAGGTGAAATCATCTGGATTTGAGTAAATGTGATGAGAGTTGATATTGAGATCTTCATTAATATTGACTTTTGAGTGCAGACGAGACAAATCTGAGCTCAGTTTGACACATTGCTGACGTTTCTTCTGATCAGATGCAATTTCACTGATTTAGTAGAGAGATCTCATCTGTGATTCTTCTTTGTTGTCATCGAGTCTTTGTTTTTGGTTCTCAAGTCTCTGGGAAAGCGCAGAGCTCTTAGATCTGATGGGAACAGTATGTGTTAGTTGTTTATTATATTCCAGTCCTCCAGGTGTACAGAGACTGCTGTGATTATCCGTGCTCCACCCAAAACCACCCTGCTGCGTGGAGATGGATGGCTCATGGGGGATAAAGACACACTTGAACACACACTGACGCTCGCACACGAGCATGTTGCCGTGATGTTGAGACACGGCCATTATCTCAGTGTTGCCGATGGCCTAGTTTTGATCACATGACAAGGAGGATCTTCCGAACGTCCGACCCTGCTCGGAGCACAAGCTTCATTGAGCTGAGATGACGAATGAAAGCAGACGTTGTTGTTGCGTAGTGGAGGTTTGAGGCGGACTGACAGTTGGCGTGATCATTTCAATAGGTTTTCTGAGAAAAGGAAAGCGAGAAGAACCGCGTGTGTTCGGTTTATATTATGCAATGTGCTGTTACACTAGACAGGAAGGGTAGGTCTGGAAGAAAGTCTTATGAAATGAGATCATTAAGAACAAGGACATATAACACAAAGGTGCAACTTCAGGAAGTGCATTGTTTTCCTTCTGCATTTGACTTCTTTTTCATCAAGATTAGGGCATTTTTCTTCAACATTTATGAAACATGAATCCTTTTTTTAAGAAATCCACTGTCAGTGAAACATCTGATGGAGTGTGACATAGAAACTTTTATTCTGTTCAAACATTTGAAAAGGTTTTTGCTAGTGTATGAATTTTAGAAGGTTAGCATCGTCCCAAATGTATTACTAAACAGTTTTATACTAACCGGAAGTATATGTGGTTTCCCAGATGAGGGCAAACAAATACATTTAATATTATTTCCATCCGTTTTCTCCAGCATGACCTCGGTCATCATCAAATTTAAGCTCAATCACTCCACGAGAGAAGTTTGCTCGAGCAGCATCTGATAGCTCTGCCTTCCTTCCGTTACGTAATCAAAACCGCGACAGTTAATTGCGTGAAGTGTCCAGACTTCCACACCTCATATTTTCATTTAAATGACTGCATCATCCGGGTACTTAAAGTGCACTTCTTGCACTAAGCCCCTCTGAATATCTGCCCTTGCTAAGGTGAAAAGTCATAAACTAAGCAGGAGGAAACACATCTGCTTTGCATTTTGATGTCTATCTTTGAAGGAGCGTAACCAATGCCAAGCTATCGTTTTTCACGCAGTGAATGTCCTCCTGCAGTTAGTCTGGCTTTACCTTCGCTCTGATCTATAATTATACTGTTCTTATTTCAATTCACATTCTCAATTGATTCAATAACATCCCTGCTTTTCTATGGCCTTGGCACTGATGCTCGTGGCCATAAATAGCTCATAAATGACATTCGGTAAGAGTGCATACACATGCATGATAGCATGGCAGCACACTATAGCGCCGTTCCATCTGAGCGGAACGTGATTTGAGAGACACGTCAAGGCCAGAGACAATCATTTACACACACACTTCTTTAATTTCACTAATAATTCTTACCGCTGTTGTTTTAAAGGGGATTTATGTCAAATATTTCCATTAACGCCTAGTATTATAAGCAGTAGGTTTATTTAAACAGTCATTATAAAGGGTTATTAAATGATATTATCTTTACAAATGCAAGCAGGCGCAGCGGCTGAGTCTCAGGGAATTGATCTGCTCGTGTTTTTCCATGAAAATGTACCGCTGTCTCTCTTCCTTTTTTCAGAGGATGGATGTTGCAGGGCTACTTGACAGATTCTATTTTACTGATCTTGGTGAACGCTCAATCTACCCCCCTCCCCTCTTATATTAATCCTCCTAATGTTTTCTCTCTTCCTCCGGCGGCTGATGCACTCTTTGATATATCATTGCTGAAGGGAGCGAGGGAAAATGTCAATTACTGCTGTTAAACGTGAACATTTGACTACTGTACGGCTGTTATAGGAGCACTGCTATAGTTTTAAAAGGTGTTGAAGAGAGGACGGATCGCTCAGGTCAGGTTAACTCCGCTGACCCTCTGGTAAAATCGAGATATGTATTTCTTGTCAAATTGCAAACCGAGTTATTTTGTCCGTCCAGTGCGGCGTCTCACCGGTCCCCTGACTCAGAAGCGTTAGCGGTGATTGCATCTGTGTGAGGAGGTGCTCCATTTTAAAGCCGTGACTGGATTTCTTTTTTTCTCCTCACATTAATGACCTCTTCCTGGAAATGAGTGTGTGCGGAGGAGAGAGAGAGGGCTGATGTCAGTGGTCTGTCACACCTCATGTGGTTATCCCCATGGGTCTGCCACTCCATCATTTCCTCTCTGTTTACCTCACCGTCGCCATATTAACAAGACTTTCCCCGCATTCGGGTACGATGCACCTACAGCATCCAGAAGAAGAAAGCAGCTCGCCGTTTGTTCTCGTGCCAATGCAGAAACGTTCAAAGGTCAGCTTTGTGACCTCACACCGTGAATGACATAATAATCTGCTGAGTAACATTTGAGATGAATAATAAAAACGTCAAAATGACAAAATTGTTGACTTCACATACAGGTGTGTTTGAACTAGAGGTCTTCACGGGTCCACTTAGATCCGAAAACCCGAGGTCCGGCCCGAGACCCGAGCGGGTTCGGGTCTAAAAGATTCACGGGAGCTTCGGGACACGGGTCGGGGTTTTTTATTAGTGTCTTCGGGTCTCGGGTAATATAAAGTAAAAAATTGTTTTGCTTAATTGACCCGAGGAAGACCTGAACTATCCTGTACAATAACAGCGCGTCGCTTGTGTGTGTGTGTAGTTACCAACTCTCCTCCAACCCTCAGCCGATCGGTTGAAAGCCACGCAAATCTTCAGAAAGTCGCGGTGATCTGAAATCACCTTAGAATTGAAATCCTGAAGATTCCAACGCTGCAGGGGTTTGCACTCGATGTAGTTGCCATCGTATTCAGGAAAAACATACTTCCACCAGGCGACCAGAAGTAGATATTAAAAGCGCACATTTCAGTACTACACGGTTTGGAACACATTGTTGAGACAGAAAGTTCGCGCGAGTGTTTGCCATGTCGTCACTTATTTAGATTTGATTCTGCTAAAACTGGCACAACCCATTTAGCCTCAGTTTGCGCAATTTGCCAGAGCAAAACAAGAGGATCAACGTGTTCATTGCCATATCAATTTCATTAATAAACGTCGGTTTACATTCAGGTCTAGTCAGGTTTAAAAAATATATACGATGGGTCGGACTCGGCTCTAACGTTATCGGGGTCTCGGGAATATGGATAATCTGTCTCGGGTTGGGGCTTTAAAATAAAAACGTTATCGGGTCATTTCAGGTCGGGTAAAGATCTTTGGACCCGAGAAGACCTCTAGTGTGAACATCATCATCATCGCAGCAGACAGTCTCGACTGCGAGCCATAATCAAGCCACTCGCTCGCTCATTTGCAGTCAGATATATTAAGAATTTATGGCTGTATAAATTATGTAAACATTTAAAGGTCATCTTTTATTTATGGCTACAAACAGCAGAGCAGAAAGAGGAACAAACAGTTTGAATACAGAAGAGAAACATTTATGCGTATAATGTTTTTACTGGGAGAGTATCCTTGCTCTAAAGTCAGTCGGGAGAGAAGCGCTCTTTACTCTTTTCAAATGAGCTAATAAGGCAAACCGGCGAAACTATTGTCTCTTTCGCACTGATTAGCTCTTTGCCTAGTGATTTTATGCAAGACTAAGTGAGTGCTTCGCAATTCAATTATTCCGGCAAGCCAAACCTTAAGGCCGGCAAATTGCGTAAAAGACACTATTCCAGTCTCTTGGAGAGAAATTTGTGTCATTGGAAATTAAACGTTTTTGTGGCGCTGGAAGGTTACTGTTGTTAATGGTATTAGGGAATGTGGTGTACGGAGATGATTAAAATCTGTGTTAGAGAGAGAGAGAGAGAGAGAGAGAGAACAGAAAGAAAGAAAGAGAAAAAAAATCAATAGCTTCAAGCACAGCTCGCGTTCTAGATGGACATCTCCTCTGTCTTCATGCACGCTAATAGAAAAATAACAATTAAATCCACATCGCCACATTCATTTGCTTTCCATCCGTCTCGGGGGAGATCATCTTTACCCGTTATTCTTCACCATGTTATTATATCTTCTAATCAAGTCTCTTTAAAACACACACACACACACACACACACAACAAGCCGATAGAAGACACAAGCTGTGTTCACCCCTCCCTCCCCCAGCAGGCTTGCATTGCACTCATTGTACTTGTGCTTATTATGTTTCAAATGACCGAGGTACGGCTGACATTCTGGATGCATGCGGTGAGGCCCAGCCTCCGTTAATGACGCGGCTCACGCTCCTAAGAGCCCAAGCTCCTCACCCACCCAACCCCCAACACGCAGACTCTAATGAAGAACCACCAACACAATTACAAACCCCCTTGTGCCTCGGCTGGAAGAGGGGAGGAGGTTAGACACATATTACCATCATGTGTGCACACACACACAGACACACAATTAGGGCTTTCTCATTGTGGCTGTAGGGTGGTCCGACGATCAGATAAACACGAGCACATGCACCATACACGCGATCATACACCCTGAAAGCACACGCAATCGTCTCATCTTCCCATTTTCCGGTGTTCTCATCCCCGGCGGTCTGCCCGCTCGTCCCCTCCGTAAGCATCACCCAGCTTCATCTCCACAGGTGGGGGAGCCATGAGGGTCGATGAAGAAATGCAGAAATTCGTGACCGGGTGTGCTTGACCTCTGGACGTTCTGATGCCCGGGAAATGTTTAAATACTTGACATGATCTCAGCAGTGATTCATGAGAGAGTCACGCAATGTTTCCAATTACAATCCACCAGCTCAGCAGCTGAACGTATCAGCGTGCTTACATCACCATAACATCAGTACTTTTAACCACTGCTTAAGTGTAATTTACAGTTTTTACGTTTCTGAATAAAAAAAGAGCGGCTTTCCCTCGCAACACAAAACAAAGCCTTAACGCAAGCTGCAGGCGCACAATCTGAAGCGTGAAACTCCAAAGAGATGCCCCTCACTTTTTCTCTCCCTCCTCCCGTAGCTCTTCTCTCAGTAAGGAGCGGCAGCGTGTCCCTCCTCGCCCCCCTCGTTGTTGTTTTCTTGCTCAATGAAATAATCTCCCACCCCCGTCATCCCTCGCCCCATGCCGGCCCCCCTCCGGCCCAGTCTAGGTCAGAGGGCCCCCCTCAGCCTGTTGCTGATTGTAAGCGCGGCAGCAGGGAGAAAGAGCACACAATTAGGCACAGATGGCCGTCTGCCTCGTGGTGCCCAGCTCGGCTCCCACTGCAAAGGGCCATTCTGCCACCTCTCGCTTTAGCCCCGAGTGTATTTCAAATGAGAGATCAATGAGAGTCGTTGCAAAAGTAACAGTTGCAATTATTCTGCCTTTTATTTTCAGTTCCTCCTGAGCGCGGTGGGGGCGCGTTCCTTTTCCACATCAGTTTAGGGGATGCCGATATCTTTTGGATTGCGGAAATTCTGTTGTCAAACTGCAACGTTATCACCCTGTCTTGCTCCACCGATGGTTCGAGGGGGAAATAGGGTCAGATTAGCCGGGGTAATCCATAATCCCTGAATTTAGCTATGGAGTTAACTGGAGACAAACGTAATCGAGTTTGATTAGGCATCACTGTCATTGTGAATGACAAGCAGTCTTAGAAATACAGTTTCATAATGATCTTGTCTTTTGTAACGATGTTACGTTTACGCATTTGGCAGACGCTTAAATTCAAAGTGACTTGCAGTACAGATATACGTTTTAAATCAAATCCCCCTTATTGTCTTGCTTTTTATATCAGTATCCGTGTTCCCTGAAAAACAGTCTTCACGCTGCTTATACGATGCGCTAACTGAGCTGATGTGCAGCCTTTATGCAATATCATTTTAATAAATATGTCAAATAGAAAATGAATACAACCAAAAAACATTTTTTATTCATTTTTAAAATACACAATTATGAGTAGACGGTCTATAAGCAACATGTGAAGCAGTCTTCATAAAGATGAATTTAAACACGAATTAAGCAACAACAGCCTGAGAACCCTTCATCCTCTCTGTCATTGACGGATGTTTTGTTAATGCTAAAAGATGTTGAAAATAGAGCGTGTAATTCACATTCACCTATTTATTGACAATTACGTATTTAGGGCTAACTAAAATAAAAGCAAACACAGGAACAGGAAAAATGTCCAAATATGACAGAAGTAACAACGACAAGAAAGTGAAGAAAAAGACATTGAGTGGCATAAAGAAGAAAAGTGATTTTCAATTCAAATCAAACATTTAAATGACCTTTCATAAATATGGTATTTTTCGTTACTATTGTGAATAAATGTAAGGCATGAAATCACCGGTTTGACCATAAAGTTTGATAATGTGAGTATTGTGGGCTGACGTCACTTTGATTCCTTGAAGTGAGGCAGAACAAACCCTGAAAGGACAAACACACACACACACACACAGACAGTCACTCACTCACGCGCACATACACACACACACACACACACACACACACATACAGAGAGACTCAATTACTGCCCAATTCTCTTCTTCATCATCTCCTGCTACACTGGCCTCTCACAAAAGCACGACGAAACAGGAAAACAAAGATCAAGCGATACTTCGCTCCGGATCGAGTCGGAATTACAATCAAGCGTCCAAACTAAAACGTAAGTTTGTCATTTATTGCTCAGTTATTTCATTGGAGAATCAATGTTTGTGTCGCTGGCTGCTTTCTTTAGCGAGGGCAGCTAACTCGACACTTTCCTCAGGTCGGTACTTCAGGCTATCAAAAAGAGGCAAAGTTGTCGAAACGGCTTCGTCTTCAAACGCAGATGTGGATATATATCTCGACGCGACCGCGATTATCGCAAAACTTTACGAGCGGACACAATGTTGCGCGCGGGGCTGCGATCTGCCTTTGTGCCTCTCGCGCGCGTGTAAACTGTTACATTTTAAACGTAAACTGTTTGTAAACATCGCAAATGTGTGAAAACACGCTCCAAGAGACGAGCCGCTTCCCCGCCGGTGGTTTAGATCGGGTGGAAACCGTGTAATATGCGATTTAAAGGGCTTATTTTGAGAAGGCGATGCGGGAGTCACTTGAGGAGCTGACGCTACCTTTGCTCTGTTTAATGTCCGTCTCTCAGATGATGGCAAAAGCTAACAGCTCTTTATCGACTAAACAAGATAAAACCGTTTACTTTACAATCGCTTTTGATAGAAATTATACACTGTTACGAGCTTCTACGGTTGTATTTTCGACGGGAATTCGTCCGCTTGGCGAGAGCGGGTCGCGGGCGTTGAGTCGGAGCGTCGCGTTTCTCTTATCTCTGTCGCTTCCTTAAAGAGCAGCAGCTGCCGCCCGGCCGAGTTGTTGAATTTTATCCCTTTGTGTTTATTACAATATCCTCCATTTTTTCTGCCCTCTGAACAACAAGCCGCGCGCCATCTTGGTGAATTTTAACGGACGGAGCGGCGCGTTCGCGGGACTCGACCCGCACGCGTGTAAACTTTAGAAATGTCTCGTGTACCGGCGGTGACGTCATGTGAAGTTTAAGCAAAACGTGACGGTTTTCCCGATTTTTGTTGTCATGCTCGACGCAGGTGCGAAACTCGTTTTTTTCGGGTTGTTTTGAAGCGCTGATGACAGCGGGCGGATAAAAACGGGCGTTTTGTGCGATCTTGAGGGTTTTACGTGATGTTTAGCGGTTCGGTGTTTACAGGTGGAATGAATGACATCAGCACGACAGCAAACGTAATAATGATGTCATTTTGTGGCGTAAAATATTTGATCCTAGTTGCAAATTGAAATAATACAATAGTTTTGAAATATATGTGACAGTTATTTTGTGAAAAGACGATAAGGAAATATGATAATGTCTTTATTTTTTATTTTATTTTGGTCGTTGTGTTTGTTCAGTGATTAAATGCGATGTTTTGATCATTGTTGAATATAGAAGATATATATTTATTTGTAGCTTTTGAAAGAGCTGGTGTGTGACCCCCCCCCCCTACATATAACACACACACACACACACACACACAGTTTGTTTACTTTATTTAACCTACTAACCTAATTAAGGGGTTATTAAATATAGAAAGTGATCAAAATAGTTTTACCCAAACAAACAGTTTATGAATGAACACCCCCCCACCATACATACACACATACAAACAAACAAAGACTGTATTACATATTTAAAGGCTCCGTCGTGCACGTCATGAACTTCTAGTGTGGCGGTCAGTCTGAGGCTTACTGTCGGTCAGTTTAATGGTGGAAGCGTGTCTGTTTGGCGTCGCTCGCCTGGGCTGTGTCTCATCTCGCCCGCTGGACTGTAGTCATTATGCGGGCTGTTGTTTTTCCAGAAAGCCTCAGATGGAGAAGTCAGTGTTTCCACCTCCCGTTTCTTTGTCTGAGAGTGTGTGCTTGTGCTAAAGCCACGAGAGCAGGGGAGCAGATGTTTAGCCAAACATCCTGACGTGATGCTTTTCTCTTGTGGGAATGCCGCCTCTTCCTCCTGCTCCTGATGCATCGTCTTGACAGCTGCTTGATTTCATGGAACCGCTAAGAAGCCATTAGCGCTATCAGTGAATTGAAACGGAACAGTCTCACCCACTCTCTCCTTCCATTAGAAATGACTATTGTCGAATGTGTGTTTTCCTCTTTCTTTGTGTAAGTGTGTATGCGTGCTTTCTCCAGGCGCAGAGGACATCTCGTATGCGCTTAATGTTTTTCTTACCGTGAATTAGGGAGAGCAAATGTGTCAGGGCCTGTTTGTGCTGTTGGGGTTTGAAGGGATCTCACACTGTGCTCTCTCAAGCACACCCAGACCCCTGTATGTCTGCAGTGAGAGCGGGGGGAAAAAGAACTTAGATCAGGGTTAAAAAGAGAGAGAGAGAGAGAGAGAGAGAGAGCTTAGCTCAGGATGTTTGTTGTTTTCCTGGCAGGATATGGGTTAGGCCTGTGAGAAACAGGAATTAGCTTTATTTTGGAGATCTTTAGATGGATCTTGTGTCATCGTCGTCTTCCTTACATCGGATAATACGTTAAAATGCCGGCTGTCAGAAATCTTGCACAACTTTGGCACCCGTGATCCCACGTGAGCTCAGTTTATGATCGCACTTCCTCTCTCCAAAACAGGGCACTGATGGGTGCGCTTCATTTAAAGATGATTAAAATTTATGGTCTGTTCCGCTCCCAGGACCAGAGAGCAGTTAACTCGCTCAGCCTCGCCTGCGTCTTACAGTCCTAAATGGCTCTGTGGGGTTTCATTCGACATCTTATTGGATTAGGCAATATTATAGTCGACTGCGGCGTATAACATTGTGCCTATCGCTGTATAACATTGTGCCTATCGCCATAACTACTTACTTTACACCCATTCAGGGAATTATTAGCGCTCTGCTTAGTCTTATTCTATATTGAGAATCTCTTTTAGGTGAATTATTTAATGCATTTACCATGTTTAACTCACTGGATTTAACTGTGGTGAGCTATCGGAAAGACAGAGGCGTCTTTAGCCCTTGTTTGTTTCCATTGATCGTGGCGTTTTAGCGTGCATTGATCATCGCCGTGTAAATGGTGAAATTGATATTAATGAACTTTGGAAAGCTCATCGTAGAGTCGTTCACAGCACGGTTTGATTTTACCGTTCTATAAACGTCCTGAGACGGCGAGAGGTTCACACCTGATCATAACACCTGTCATTTAAAGAGCGGGAACTCGATTATACAAGCCGCGGTGTGTCACGTGTAACTGCCAAATGAATCAGCCCCAAATAGACTGCATATTGGAAGGTCAGCAGCGTATTTGTTTTCCGAGCAGGTTGCGTCCTTGAGCGCGTAACCACTTGGCAAATCACCTTGTAAATACTGACAAATACTCTTCCCCTCGCTGCTCGCGGGACGACAGTTGGCATGGCGGCTAAGTGTATCTCTATCTCTCCTTACTTGGCTAATGATTTATATTGTCGTTAACAAACAGCTTTGATTGTAGATTTCCTCTTAACAGTTGGCTCTTACATAACAGTGGGTTGCGACGGTTGCAGTTTCGCATGAACGTTAGCGCTCGGGCGACGACAGCGAAGTTGATCATTGTTTGGCGAGCGTGGTCTGCTTAACCGTGAGGTCTGTAGTTATAAGACAGAGCAGCGAGGAGAGTCACCGTTTAGGCGAACGGGTTTATCCACCAGCGGCTGATGCGGGTCACGTTAGGCTGACTCTGTTTTCAGATAAACACAGAGAGGACGGAAAGGCCGAATTTCAGAAGCAGGCAATTAGCTGCTTTTTACTGGGTCGTCCCCCGGGCCTGTGTTTATCATTCAATGTGAGAATATCTCTGATGAAACTCAAGGTTATTTTTGTTGGGCTTGTTTTTCACAGGCGAGCTGAAAGGGGGAATTTTTTTTCTTCCCTTGTAGAAGTGCTTTACACATTGAGCTTAGAAGTGTACGGGCGTGCGTGCGTGTATGTGTCTCTGGCAGGGCTTTAGCTCCGTGTTCTGCTGTTAATCAGCGAGGCCGATCTCGTGCTCGACACCTGAAGGTCATCATTCAGAAACCTTTCTGTACGCATGTCTCTCGCTCTTTCTCTCTCTCTCTCTCTCTCTCTCTCTCTCTCAGGCTCTTGAATGAGGGTTTTAGTGCATTAGTGATTCCAGGCAGAAGAATATTCCGGAGAGATGAGGGCTGTTTTTTCCGCCCTATGCTGGCTGTGTCTCCGGTGTTGTTTGCCCTCCAGGAGACTGTCATGTTGCCTGTGTCACGGCGCTGGGGTCCTCCCGCTGAGATAATGGAGCCCATGTTTGAAATGCCAGTAGTTTGGCCTATTTGTTCTAGCGCTTATCGCTATATTTGCATCCCGAGTAGAAATAGCCAAGATTTCAGGAATGGCTGGAATGATGCTCGCTCGTCTTGTGGGAGAGGGCAAAGTGGAGAGAGAGAGAGAGAGAGAGAGAGGGGCTGGGTGGGATTTGGCTGGAGCTGTGGGACGGGAGAGAATCTACTGCACTGAGACAGCAGGACATGCAGTATTTGACCCCTCACACACACGCTGTGAGATTGCGCTCGAGCAACCCCCTCTTATATATTGATCTTGCTGCATTTAAAATCTGGTCACTGTCACCACAAAGCCTTTTCATTTTAGCTGCGCTGGCTAAGAGCACCTTGGTGCAGCAAGAATTTCTAAATGTTTAATTCGCACTGGAAGCCACACAAAACGACAGGGATAAAATGAAGAAAGGGATTGGAAAAAGGATCATTCTGACATCATGTACCAATGAAATCTCTTTGTGTTTTTAGTACAGTCACTTTATTTGATGTCTTCATCTCGTCTCTTACGACACAAGCAGATTGATAGAATGTGGTTAGATGAGTTCTGAGTTTTGTCCTGTTTAATGTGGATTAGGACAGATGGGTCACGGGTCGGTTCTGATCGGGTCATCAGAGAGCAGTAAACAAACATGACGTAATGCAAATGTACAAATAACTTCAATTTTAGAAGGGTGAATGCTTATCCGCTTTTTTAAAGAGTGCACGTCCAATCAGATTTCTTTTTTCTTTTAGTTTTAATTATGTGGAAATGAAAGTCTCTCTGTGATACCAGTTTAGACAGGTTGATACCTCTGACATCTCATCTTGAAAAACTATCCTGACCATGTTAAATACAGGTTCACTTTATTCTGACCACTGGTTGTTTTGTGCACGAAATATCAGCTGTTGAGAGAGCATGAAATCATTGAGATTCAAATGACATAAATCGCATATAAATGCATTTTCATGTTTGATTTTTAAGCACTTTTTTGTTTTGTACGCTAAACAGTTCTTGCACTGCAGTAAATGTGAAATCCGGATCCTGAAGCCAAACGTTTGTAGAATCTCTGGTTTATGAGGTTGCCAGTTATTCAGCCTTGACATCCCAAATTACATGTTGTTTAGTCAGTAGGTTGGGTTAAACTGGGTCTCTGGTAGGAGTAAACAAACCTCTGCTGGATTAGCGGTGAGGTTTTAGAAAAAGATCTCCAGATTGAGAGGGCTGGATTAAGACTCTTGTAATCTGTGTTCATGTGAAGGTGTGTTGGTGGAGTCTACAGACGGAGGATTAGGACCTCGTGCTCACCGACCCGCAACAAATGTGTGTGTGTTGGGGGGTCGTCTGTCTCGGTCATTAGAAATGATTAAACGTGCATGCACACGCAACGGCTTGATGGGCTGCTTTGTTTAAGGTTGGAAAGGACGGGTAGTTCTTTGTTTAGTTGTAATGGCAGTGGCAGGTTCTTTCGTCTGTGAGTTTCTGTGCCATTGTGTCATCAGAAGCTTCGGTGGGGGTTATTTTACACGTCCTTCAAAAACGGATGAAAAACGCTGCGCGATCTCTCTCTCTCTCTCTCTCTCTTTTATCTCCTACAGTTTGTTAGATTGGTGAAAAGCTGTGAAACCTGTCTGTAATATGAGCAGTCTGTAAACCTGGCAACATCTCCAGGCCTTCGACGGATGACAGAGAATCAAATGTACACATTCTACTAAGAGTTAGAAATGAAATGAGCGGTGTGACTTCGACCAGACATTGTGTGTGTGTATGTGAGTGCCTTGTTAAACTGAAGACTTGTTTGTGCTGTTAAGGTTTTATCTTAGTGTGTGCTTGTTTTGTCTGTGTGCGTTTGTGTAGAGATGGAAATATCCTTTGCTCCTGCAGGCTGGAATAAATCCTATGTACGAGCTCCCTGGTGTAATCCAAACACTGGCAGCTAATTTAAGCGTGGCGCAAGAGCAACCGCATCTTTCATGAAAACAACACAATCACGCATCAGAGCTCATCTTGCATCAACATCGACAACTGTTCAACACTCCACAAAACACCACAACACTACATCTTAATGCACCATCACAGGCCAACAAAAACACCTCAACACAACACTACAAAACACTACTTTTTCTGAAGTGGTCTATATAACACGACACTATTTCCCAACACAATATCTATTAAAACTGACCACAAAACGACGGACCAACGCACCATCTTGACCCTGACACCACGACACTTCAGCTCAAAACACCACTCAATACCCCTGTACACTGTGCCTACTACACAAACAAAAACCAGCCAAACTCATGTCAGGACACATCTTCACCTGTACACATCTCCTTTAGTGTGAGAGGCAGCGTACTTTTGTTCTTAATATTTGATAGAGACACATGCTCCATTCAGTTGAAGAGGGAGGGACATTTTGTCGTGTCTGCTGCTTGACTAGAGCGATGTTGGCTCGATGACAAGAGCTTTATGGCCGTGTGTTGAGCTCAGGGATGATAGATGACTATCTTGTTCATTTGTGTGTGTGTCTGAGTGTGTGAAGGAAAGGCGTGACAGCTGCACAGGCAGCGGGGTTGACCTTCACGCGGAGAAATCTCAAGGCCTGTTTCATTACGCGCTACTCTGATGCTTTGCATTCTTCAACACTTCATTAGTATCAATAGTGATTGATCTGCGATCGACTGCTTCTGATGGACGTTTTTCCAGTTTTTAACACAACACTGGAGGTGATGCACCCAAACTAAAACCATGATTGTCAGTATTTGCTCATATAAAACAAGATGACGATTCGATTTGTCTTGACAAAGATCTTTTTTAATTCATGCGAGCACAAGAAGACTCAAATGTTTTGTTTAGTTTTAGATTTAGTCGGCTGATTAGTAAACAAACTTGTAAAGTAATTTGCTCTCAAACACTTGTGCGGCTTTGTATTTTCCAGCGTTTGTTCACGTGTAATCTAAACGCAAAGCCTCGCTGATCATTTCCCTCATTGGTTTGTTTGTTTTCGTATCCGGGAGTGCCGAAAACACATTCTGCGCTCTGCTGATGACTGAAGCTTTGCCACATGTTCCACCTTTGTTTAAAAACTGCTCTATTTCATGTGGAGACACACACGAGTGTTTTTCTCTCTTTCTTGTTCTTCCTTCGCCTCCATCTGGTCTTCATTTCCAGCAGACTTCAAAGGTGAAGGAAAGCAAGGATAGGAAATGGGTTGAATATTAATTTGCCCTTATTGTCACGAGTTGTGGCGTTGTGCAGCGCCGGTGAACTTTTACCATCAGTGCAAAGCAAAATGACTGCAGTGTTTAGCAATGTGTTCAAAGAGGACTGTGTGTGTGTGTGTGTGTGTGTTGGGTTCTTCCATTAGCGTGTGAGTGATGACCTCCAGTGTGAGCAGTTGAAGTCATAGCCCACCCACCCCTCTCTCTCTCTCTCTCTCTCTCTCTCTCTCTCTCACCCAAATGGAGCTAATTGTCTGATGGCCATTTTTGAGGAAGTGTTTCCAGGTAATTTTTTATCTTTACAAAGCCGCTCCGCATTTATCTCGCTCTCGCCCCTCCTTCTCTCCCAGAGAAACTGCAATTGGCCTAATGATGAAAGAATAAGATTACAGGTCCTCTGTATCAACAGAAAAGAAGGAGATCTGGTCCAAGGCCGTTTTCCCCCGTCGCAGAACTCACACACAGATTCCATTTTGTCAGCTTTCAGCCGGGCATAATACCGCGATAAAAGACTCTGCCCTGCAGCCACATGGAATCATACAGCAGAGAGAGAGAGACAGAGAGAGAGAGAAGAGACAGAGAGAGAGAGAGAGAGAGAGAGAGAGAGAGAGAGAGAGATCTGTGAAAAGGAAAGAGAAGTCCCTTTGTGCTGTGTGTGCTCATATTGTATGAAAAAAGATGAATCACTTCTATTTAGGGATCGGTTTCCTGAAACTGGACTGGTGAGAGGATTCTGCGGGAGATAGATTGTCGGGACTTGCCTGTGTTTCTCTGAAGGGTTGAGCTAAACGTCTGCAGTCGTGGCAAGGTGCTCCCTAAAGGACCGGCCGCTCCAGTAGGAAGATCAACCTGAAGCCGAGAAAGATATAGAGCCCTCCCCTTGCACGCCCGTCCTCACAGCTGCGCTCGCTTTGCGCTCTATCAGAAGGGGCTGCGTTATCATTTCATCTGAATTCCTCCCTCTAGGCGAGTCAATAAAAACTGTTTTTGATTAGTTGGTCCTCGGGATGATGGAGATGTTTGGTGAGCGTGCTTCGCTTTAACACAACTAATGAATACACACTTTGGTTTCTAGAGTTCTGCTACGATACGACCAAAACGGCATCAACATCGCCGGTGCGCTCGCCATTGTGTCCGCCTCCCATTCTCACATCTCTGCTTTTAACATCAGCTCCAGCATTTGATTGGCCAGCTGGATTTTGATTGACGCGTGGAGGCTGTCAGTCACAGGCAGCGCTCGCTCTGTGTGTAGCAAACAGTGGTAAACTGTTCCAGGCGTGTAAATCTCGGCCCAGATGGAAACGTTTTAAAGAACTAAAAGGAAGAACTAACTGTCCGGCCGCAGCGCGTCTGCTGTTGGTTTGCGGTGGGAATTTGTTTTGTGTTTTCTGTGCGATTGAAGAGATTGGAAAACTATCTGATTCGGTTTCATCCGTGTGTCTGCTGCCGCGTGGTCTGGATCTTACGGACAAACCATCGGCTGGTTTTCTGCAAGCCTGTTTGGAAAAATCATCCCATACACACCCTGAGTTTCAGAGCTCTGCTGCTATTCCAACAGGTTTAGCAGGAAAAGGCCTGAACCTGGAGTGTGTTCCAGCCTTCACACATTCATGTGTGGCTTGTGTGGGCTTGTGAAAAGTGTTTGTCAGTGTCTTTGTGTAGTTATGTTTGTGTTTTTCTTCGTAAACCATCAGCAGCCACAGGTTGGGTGTACACACTCGCTGTCGTTCTCTAGACACAATGCTGAAGGTGTTTTCAGACTTGTTGCCGTTGACTTTCTCCCCGGAGCTTCATTTAGCTCTTCTGTTTTATGAGACTGTTTAGTGATGACATGTCACATTTTTCTCTTCTCTGATGTCTTACAGGTGGTCGAGCAGTGATGTCACACAGCTGAGGACACTCCCACTCAGTGAGTATTTGTATGACAATGCTAAAATTTGCTGGGTGTCGTGGATTTTTATAATCTTCTTTCTCTCTGGGACTTTGTATTGTGGCAGACCAGTTTTGAAGTCATTTGTCACGGTTATACACCTCTGTGTTTGTTTCTGGTAATTGAAAGCTGTAACCGAAAAGGCTGAACACGTTTTCTGACGCTTTAAACCTAATTTAATTTTGTCGCTAGGTTGCGAGATTCTCTTTTCACCCCTTTCCCTTCCAATTAGTTGAAACAAAGCTCTCCAAAGGCAGTTTTCAGAATGACATTTCTTAAACGTCCGAGGGTTTTATTAATGCGTAAAGATCTTTAATTTGGCAATTCATTTTCACAAGCGAGCCTGCCAAACGAAGCGATGCAGTGGACAGAGTTTGTGCTTTGGAACAAACAGATCAGCGGCTTTCTGTCGGGTGTGTGTGTTCGAGCTAATTGGTAGTGCGGGTGCCGGTCGAGGAGTTAGCGGAGACGCCGGGCGGGCGGAAGCCTCTCAGGACTCGATGCTCGACTGCGTCGCTTCATTCTGCAGCTCCCCGGTGCTTTCAGAGAGTGACAGAAATACAAGGACGTTTCTTTCCACACTCTTTTCGCCGTCTTTGCTCTCTCTCGTCTCTCCCTCCCTCTATAGCACTAACAAGTGACAATGTAGTGTTTGAGTTTTG
>CM074082.1:626714-644214 GCA_037178815.1 Barbatula barbatula | reverse complement strand
TAAATCTAGTGTCACATCTGCAGCATTTATCTTTCATTTAGGTGTGTGTGTGTGTGTGTGTGTGTGTGTGTGGTCGGTCTCAGAGGAATCGGGTGGTTACTGGCAGTTAGAGGGGCTCTTGGGGAAGATGGAGGTCCTCAAAGAAGGTTAAAGAGATTCCAGTGAATCAAACTGCTCTCTCTCTTTCGCACACGCGCCGTTCTCATACACACTCACAGATGTAAACACACACACATTGAGCCCTGGAATAGCAAACCACCAGGGGTCTCTCTCTGGGTCTGGAGTATTTAGAGAGAACCCACCGGCGGGCTCAGAGCCCGGAGTAAACCGGCCGATCTCCATCAGGACGGTCCAGTGAGATTCTCCGAAGCATATCAGGGGCTTATTGTATAGCGGGTGTCCAGGGAGAGCTCATTACGCTGGGTGTGGGTTCACACAACCTCCCTCACCTTGGAAATCAAGAGAGAACAGCGATACCGGACCTCAGGGAAGTCATTACAGAAAGAGAGGCTGAGACAGGAGAAATCACAGAAAGAGAGAGGCGGGGATCAAGTCTTAGAAATAGAAATGATGAAGTTTGCTGTTTTGTGCGTGCGGGGGAGATGTGCTCTCCGCACATTGTTTTTATTTTTGCACTTTTAAATAACGTCGAGGGGAAGGTTGAGAAATGATGCAAGCTGGATGTGAAGCTCAGTGTGTCATGACCAGTGTTGGGCAAGTTACTCTGAATACAAGTTACTGATGACATATTCAATGGTGTCATTAGATCACATGACTCGCTCCAAAAACGATTTCATTACTTATTACTAATGACTTTCTATCTTTATTAGTTGAGTGATTCAAGAATAGACATGACACGCCTCTTAATTCATTCAAATAAATAATATAAAACTACATAAAGTACTTTTATTAACTGATCAAAGCATTACAAATGTGAGAATTATTCACTAAATCACAGATTTAACTTTGAATTTTGATGTCAATTCCACTATAGCACACACATATATTACAAAAAGCATTTAGTTAAATTACATCAGAATCAACTGTAATTAAATTACAGAAAAAATAAGAGTAATCCCTTATCTCTTTCAATGAAAAGTAATTAAATTACAGTAACTCATTACTTTGTAACTAGTTACACCCAACACGGGTCAAGACTAACACCCTGGTGATGGCTGACATAGACATGAAATATCGCCAAATCAAAAATAGTCAATAGTAGAGTCTAGCTCTCAGTTATTGACCAATCAGAATGCACAGTTAAATGAAGGAAAATAAGATGTGTCGTTGAAACAGATCAATGAAAAAGTGCAGACTTGATCAGCAGCCAATGGCTCACATAGAGTCTAATGCTGTCTGTCGTTCAGAGTTTGAGATCGACGGGATCATGTGCTGATATCTGTCTATTGTTTACAGCTCACAGGAGTCTTGGGTGTCAGGGGGAGGGACGTGCAGATGGTCCAGAGAAAGAGGAGAGGGTGGGGGTGATGTGCAGGGACATATTTAGTATTTTATTGGTCTGTTCCAGAGGACCCAGCTGCTGGGTCATTCCCTGCTGGCACACACACAGAGAGAGAGAGAGAGAGAGAGAGAGAGAGAGAGAGAGAGAGAGGCATAGTGTAGATGTCCATGTGAGGATTTTAAGAGAAGGGAAAAATCGGAGGCGGGATGAGTGCGAGCGAGGGAAGGAAGGAGTGAAAAGAGGGATGGAAAAGAGATAAGCAGTGAGCGAGTGAAATGTGTCTGCCGTGATCCATCAGCCCTGAAGCCACACTAATCACAGGTGGAATTCAGCGAGCTTTAAAACACTGCCTCTCATTTCAAACCCTGCCCTCCGGTCTCTCTCTCTCTCTCTCTCTCTCTCTCTCTCTCTCTCTCTCTCTCTCTCTCTCTCTGTGTGTGTGTGTTTAGAAGTGAGACAGAAATCTCTCCGTTTGCCCTGTTTTGTGTGTCTGTTTGCGTGTGGATTCCAGAGAGCTGTGAGTGAGTGTGTTTTAAAGAGAGAGAGAGACGGAGACCTCAAGAGACAAGCGAGTGTGTGTTTGTGTGTTTATTCCTGCGTGCGAGGTGTGTGTGTGTGTGTGTGTGTACACCTGTTTGTGTGTGAATCCCCAGAGACGATATCTGGCTCAAACAGCTTCAGTGATCACAGATTGTGCCGTTACCCTTCGAGTGTGTGTGTGTGTGTGTGTGTGTGTGTGTGTGTGAGCGAGCAGAAAAGAGATGCAGCTCAGAGGAGAGAGGTGTGAGTGTGTGTGTGGGAGAGAGAGAGAGAGAGAAATGGCAGAGCGTCTTTGTGTCTCTACATATCCCATCATCCCGCTCAGCTCAGCAGAGGTGACACCAAGGTGAGCGTGAGTGCTCTCTCTCTCTCTCTCTCTCTCTCTCTCTCCTTCTTCAGCACACCAGCACTGCCTCCCTCTCTTCCTCCTCCACTTCACTTCTCTCTCTCTCTCTCTGGCAGATGGAGGCTGTGTCAGCAGGGAGAAATGGCCATTCACACACTCCTTACTCTCTCTCTCTCTCTCTCTCTCTCTCTCTCTCTCTCTCTCTCTCTCTCTCTCTCTCTCTGTTGGAATATTAAACGTTTGGTCAGGAGCTGCTTCCATATCTGTATATTTACAGTATATTTTGGCCAATAATTCTTTCCTGTTGACACTTGTTGTTACTGGCGCTTGTGACCTGATAGATAAAATAATTGTTATGCCACACACAGGTGAAGAGATGTGTGCTTCTGAGAGAGAGAGTTTGTAGTTTAAATCATGAATTTATCAACGCTGACATTACTTGCTAGCAGTACTATCATTAGCTTCACACATTATAAACTATACTATATAATATCTATTTTGCTTTGTCTTTTATTGTAAATTGTCTCTTGTTTTATTGGTTTGGCAAACATTAGTGGATATTGTCACATCTTTCTCCGTTACGTCAGAACGTTCACAGCTCGCCCGGCTTCACACAGGTCAAAGAACTGGAAACGTGCGATCATCATTTTGCGTTAATACATCTATTAAAAGTCAAGGTGAGCGTGAGATGGTAAGGTCGTGAGGAGAGAGAGAGAGAGAGAGACGGCAGGAGAAACAAACGATGCACAAAGCGGCTGACAGCGCAAGCTGCTTTAATATGTATGTATTGCAGGTTGATAGTTGATTTCATTAGCAAATCTCATTGTTATGCATGGATTGTTCTCCTGCAGCAAAATGAATATTGCATCCACGCCGCCGCCCGTAGCTTTGGACAAAAAAACCTTTGGATTTTAAACAGCAGCCTTAAGCAGAAACAAAACATTTTCACCACATCTTTCTGGATTCACTTGATAGCAATTAAAAGCATTTAGCGTGTTGTCGTTCACTATAGATGAGACCGTGTGTGTGTGTGTGTGTGTGTGTGTGTTTGTGTGGTTTAATGTGTGCGCTTCTGGTCTTGTGTGACCAAATGTCT
The DNA here is from genome assembly GCA_037178815.1 of Barbatula barbatula. NCBI lineage: Eukaryota > Metazoa > Chordata > Actinopteri > Cypriniformes > Nemacheilidae > Barbatula > Barbatula barbatula. The sequence continues at coordinate 640,770 of CM074082.1, read as the reverse complement.
CTCTTTGTCTTGCTCTGTGTGTGTGTTGAATGATATTGGTGTGAGAATATTTGAAGTAGGAGTTTATTTGTGTGTGTTATTTGGAATGTGTGTGTGTGTGTGTTTTGTGCTGATGAGTGTGTGTGTGTGTGTTGTAGTCAATGTGTTTGATATCAGCGGTGTGTGTGTGTTTTGTGCTGATGAGTGTGAGTGTTTGTGTGTGTGTGTGTGTGTGTGTGTGTGTTGTAGTTAATGTGTTTGATATCAGCGGTGTGTGTGTGTGTTTTGTGCTGATGAGTGTGAGTGTTTTGTGTGTGTGTGTGTGTGTGTGTGTGTGTGTGTTGTAGTTAATGTGTTTGATATCAGCGGTGTGTGTGTGTTTTGTGCTGATGAATGTGTGTTTGTGTGTGTGTGTGTGTGTGTGTGTGTGCGTGTGTTGTAGTTAATGTGTTTGATATCAGCGGTGTGTGTGTGTTTTGTGCTGATGAATGTGTGTTTGTGTGTGTGTGTGTGTGTGTGTGTGTTGTAGTTAATGTGTTTGATATCAGCGGTGTGTGTGTGTTTTGTGCTGATGAATGTGTGTTTGTGTGTGTGTGTGTGTGTGTGTGTGCGTGTGTTGTAGTTAATGTGTTTGATATCAGCGGTGTGTGTGTGTTTTGTGCTGATGAATGTGTGTTTGTGTGTGTGTGTGTGTGTGTGTGTGTGTTGTAGTTAACGTGTTTGATATCAGCGGTGTGTGTGTGTGTGTGTGTGTGTGTGTGTGTGTGTGTGTGTGTGTGTGTGTGTGTGTTGTAGTTAATGTGTTTGATATCAGCGGTGCGTGTGTGTGTGTGTGTGTGTGTTGTGTGTGTGTGTGTGTGTGTGTGTGTGTGTGTTGTAGTTAATGTGTTTGATATCAGCGGTGTGTGTGTGTGTTTTGTGCTGATGAGGTGTGTGTGTGTGTGTGTGTGTAAAGCCAATCTCAGGTTGTATAACAGGACTTTTGAGCTCATCTGGGTGTCTCGTGAATATAGAGATGTGTGTGTGTGTGTCCCAGAGGTATTAATAGCCTGACCAGGCACAGGGAAAAAAGAGTCATGTTTTTCCATCTGTTTTCACAGGAAACAGTCAGGACGGATTATCTCCTACAGTCTCTCTCTCTCTCTCTCTCTCTCTCTCTCTCTCTCTCGCTCTCTTTGGGTTAATGATATGATGGTTCTTGCAGTCCTTGTCTGTGATTCGGTGTGGATTATGAAATCATTTGAAACGTTACACTTTCCATGAGGATATTTCTCTGTCAGATCCATCAGAGAGATCGCAGTGATCCAGAGAGAAATCTAATCTGAATTTCTTCGTAACGTTTGTTGTGAAACTCGCAGAATTGATGGTAGTGTAGAATCTGATGATAACACTCAAAACCAACATGTTATTTGCTTTCAGTCAAAACACAGATTTTTGTTTGAGAAATAAGAGAGAGAGCTGCTGTGACTAAAGGTTAGTCATACACTCCAACAAACTCAACAGGAAGAAATCAACTAGATAACCGTCCACTGGCAGAAAACAGAAATAACACACACACACACACACACACACAGCATCTGAGACCACCAGTGAAAATACATCAGATTTCATTGCAATGCTTTGATCAACATAGACTGAATTATTTGAAGTATTTTGTCCATCATGTGTGTGATTTATGAATTCTGTGTCAGGCCTCATGATTCTGTGAGTCTCTTGTTTGCAACAAAATCTGATGTTTTGTACACAGGATTGAACACACGTGTTAGACGTTTGACTTCATTAGTGACCCTGAATTACTACATTTTACAATGAATTTATTTTCATCTGCGTGTGTGTGTCAAGTTTAATTATAAAAACATTTTCAGATCGTAAAGTGTGTTTGGACTTTTGGACTCGACGGCGCACATACAGTCTGTCAGATTGAACTGTTGATATGTTTTACAGAAGAGACATCTGCTGTTGAAGGAGCACATGCTCGAGTGTGTGTCACATACAGACACACTCAACAAACTTAAACACTTCTCCTTGATTCAACTCCAACAGTGTGACGTCATTACCTGTTGCTCCATCGAGCTCAAGGTGTGTGTGTGTGTGTGTGTGTGTGCATGCGTTCGTTCATTCGTGCGTGTGTGTGGACAACAGACTGTTGCATTTGTTTGTTTGTGTGTGTGTGTGTGTTTGGGCCGGGTTGAGTTTTTCTCAGTGATTTGCAGCCTTGTAACAGCACAGGAAGAGCAGAATCGACCTGCGGTCACAAGTGAAAGTTCCACAAGCGTCTCTGTTTGTGTTTATTAAGCTGTATTTTGAGGAGAAAACTCAACCTCAACAGCAACATCCTGCTCTTTTCCTCTCATCTCAGGTGCATGCGTGAGCTACATAAAGATCACGGGTTTAAAATGTGACCGTTTTTTATTATTTTGTATTATTATTCTTTAAAAAGATCAAGATCACTCTCTGATTTGGGATGGGTTCTGTATAGATGGTTTTATCAGACAGACCTGGCCCAAAGTTCTCTTCCGGTCCTCGTTTGGTGATCGGTCTGGCTAGGGGCTAATCATTTATTGTATATTAATTGTATTGTATGAAATTAAAACTACTCAATGGTTATTGATTCTTTGAGGACGTTTATTGGAAGATCAGTTTGGGTCATAATGTTTGTTTATGTTGTAGCCTCTATATACACATGCAGCTATAGAAGTGGGTGTGCGTGTGCATGTGTGTGTGTGTGTGTGTGTGCGTGCATGCGTGTGCGCACATCAAAGGCAGTCATTGTGTGTCAGATGTACAGAATCTAAACTCTGTTACAATCAAAGCTGGAGACATGAATCCCAACATAAGGTGTGTGTGTGTGTGTGTGTGTGTGTGTGTGTGTGTGTGTGTGTGGGGGGGGGGGGGGGTGCTCTCTGATAGTGTCTTGAAAAGATCAACACGATCTCTGTTTAAGAGAGAGAGAGAGAGAGAGAGAGAGAGAGAGAGAGAGAGAGCCGGTGTGTGTGATGGAGATCTTTGACTCTTTGTCTTGTCTTTAGATTCACACAGCTGATTTAAGAGACTATTAAGGTTTTAAATCATCATCTAATTTTCCCACTAAACTCCATTACATTCATTAAATGACATCATCCTTGATTGAATCAAACACATTATACGGCTCTGTACTTGAACTGTGTCGAGTGTGTGACGCTGTGGTTTGGTGTCTGGAGGGTGTTGGGTAATCTTACACCCCAAACAAACATCACCCTGCGCCCGTCTCCCGATCCGATGGTCTGTAATGGCAGACACACACTCACGGCTCTCAAAGATGGCCGCCTCCGTGAGGATGACAGTGCGTTTGTTGTTCTTGCTCTGAGGAGATTGGAATGTCAGGATACGTGAGCTGAGCGAGAGAGAGAGAGAGAGAGAGAGACGGTTGTGTTTTCTCTCGCTGTATCTCTGCACGCTGTCTTCCTGGTTGCGAGTGAGGCGTGAAGGATGTGTCCCGCCCCCTCTCTCGTCTGATTGGCTGAGGGGGAAGAAATGGAAACATTATTGGATTGAGGGGTCAGTGACCTCTGTGAACGCTCTAAAGACTGAGCTCAGCGTTTGGCTGTGGGACGGCTCAATGTTAATGAATGTTTAAAGAGGGGGAGAGAGAGAGAGAGAGAGAGAGAGAGAGAGAGAGAGAGAGAGAGAGAGAGAGAGAGAGAGAGAGAGAGAGAGAGAGAGAGAGAGAGAGAGAGAGAGAGAGAGAGAGAGAGAGAGAGAGAGAGAGAGAGAGAGAGAGAGAGAGAGAGAGAGAGAGAGAGAGAGAGAGAGAGAGAGAGAGAGAGAGAGAGAGAGAGAGAGAGAGAGAGAGAGAGAGAGAGAGAGAGAGAGAGAGAGAGAGAGAGAGAGAGAGAGAGAGAGAGAGAGAGAGAGAGAGAGAGAGAGAGAGAGAGAGTCCATGTTAAGTAAAGTCAGATGAACCCTGTCTGTGTTTGTAATGAGATGCTGAATACTGCACTCTAGTGTGTACTCTATACGGCCTAAGATTCTTATAAAGAACACGTGAAGAAACAACTAAATGTTGCTTTGGATTCAAGTGTCTGATAAATAAACATGTTAAGACCAAACTTGCATGTTCAGTTTATCAATCGCCATTTATTGTTTTTCATTGAAGGTTGTGTTAGATTTTACTGTAGATATAGTCACACTTCTTACAATAATTATCAATGAACAGTATTAATTCGTCTTTGTTCAAGTAAGTTTAACATTATTTCAAATGAAATGTTGAATGTGTGAACGTGGTTAATGTACACTGAACCATTCAGAAGAATTCGTATGAACGTATTATAAATTATGAACTTATGTAATAATCTCATTGTCTTTAAGGGAACCATTATGAAAGTAAAGTTCATGACTTATTTTCCAGATGTAGTGAGTTTTCTATGGTATATCATGCAGAAGTGGCGTGCCGTTGTCCTGTATTGTGAGATCTTTGCTATAGAAACAGCTGATCTGTTTGAACCTCACACAAGTTTGTGCATGTATGTATGTATGTCACACTTTCTGAAAGGAGAATTGAAAGCAACATAACAAACACAGAAAGTGGCGTTCAGTGGCCGTTTGAGAGCCTTCAGCGATTTTTATAACCTCTTTTTCTCCAGCGTATTTAATGAACTATAAGTCACATTCAGTCTCAGTTTAATACTAGACTTTCACAAACACACACACACACACACACACACACACACACACACAGTGTGTTTTATTATCTCCGTGGGGACAGTCCATAGGCGTAATGAGTTGTTTACTGTACAAACTGTATATTTTATCCCCTAACGATCCTTGAAAACTTTTAGCATTTTTAGATTTTCAAATATGAACGTTCTGTACAGTTTATAAGCTTTTGTTCCCGTGACGACCTCCATTATGGTCCCCACAGTGACACGAGTCCTCATGAGCTGGTGTGTATTCAGGTTTAGGTCCCCACTTACATATACAAACCAAGTCCACACACACACACTCTTCATGTCCTGTGATGTGCTGTAATGATGACAGATCTGAGATGATCTTTTACATGTGAACATGATTGATACGTGTTGGTGTTTGTACTGAAGATCCCTCATAATGCACACTTGACTACATGCTTACATTAGCCGGGTTTCATCCAAACGTGATGCAAATCTTTTCAATGTCGGCAAACAGGATGAAAGACTAATGTGACATTGGTGCGTTTCCATCAAGTTCCTTGAGCGGATCACGTTGGTATTAGTAACCAACAGTCAATGAGAAAGCTCTTAATGTAGCTTCAAAACTTCTACGTAGGAGTTTTAGCTTGAAAGCGATTTCATTCTTTGAGCAAGGAAAAGACAAAAACTTTCATTTTTAGTGAGGATAAGTTGTATGATAGGTTGTATGGCCAAAAAGAGGAAAAAGAGCGCTTTAAAGTATTGGGTTGTAGTAATTGTCTTAATTCTTTCCATGCTGTTAATGTCAATGTAATTGGTAGTAAATGCACAGTGACACAATATGTTTCTGCTGTAGTTGTTTGTGTGATCAGATTGAGACGGATTCAAATCCTCTCTGCTGCATAGTTGCATTTCTCCAGTTGCTAAATATGTTAATGTAGTGATAACTCCCATTTCTGCGCTGTATTGGAGATGTTAGTGTGTCTCTAATGGGTTCGATCACAAACCTGAACCCTGCACGATCTCATGTGTTGTGTCTTATTAACTCACTGCCATTCAATTTCATTTAATTTTATACCGATTTTACAATTTGCATCAAAGCAACTGTACAAGAAAACCCAAACCAAGAAAAACTAAAGTTCAACACACAAAAAACAATAAAAAACAGATAAACCTTAAAAGTAATATGGATATCGGAACGCACTTTTCGTGTTTCATCCATTTTCTTAAGTCTCTTTAAAGTTGACTTTTTTCATTACTAGGATATTTTCTTTAATATTGAGATTACAAACGACCACATTTCTAAGAATTGTCATACAATTTAGTCACCAGGAGCAACTCTTTGCGATAATGAATTCAGGCTTTGGAAACCAGAAAGACACATGAACCGTAATAGCCGCTTCGTCTCGTGGCTTTAATGTTCGTTACGTCAGAGTTTGTTTGGCAAATGTGTTCCATCTTCCATTATTCGCTTAAACTGTTTTTACAAAAAAGAAAAACCACCTCGATCAAGTGTAAAAAAAAATATTTTGAAATTTGCTGTATCCGTCACTCGTTTCTGATGCCAAACTGCTTAATTCTGCTTATAGTTATCTCTCATCATGATTCGGTTTGGATCTATTAGTTGAGAAACAGCTGAAACAGACGGATGGTAAGTTTTTGTGTCACAGAAGAGATGTTATTATTGTCTAAAGCGCTTCATGTCTCCGAGAGACGTTATTTCTGTGTGAGCATTTTATTTGTTCTTTCTGTTGTGACTTCAGTGGTTATTCTGAACCGGGTTCAGTGTTGACGTGTGTGGCAGGTGTGATGATGGGATGAAATGATCAGATGAGATAGATGGAAGAGTTTATGAACAAATGAGTAATCAGAGGAACTCTAGATTTGATTTCTGTCTGTTTCTGTGCCGGCTGTAAAGTCATTTTTAGATTATTGCTGCTGGTTTGTGTTGGGCTCTGAACGTGATTCTTTAAAAGACAAAAACATTGTGGGATTTGTGGCCTGGTGGCTCCATTGACCTGATCCGGTTACATGTTCAGTGTTGTGTCTCTCTCAGGGATGTCAAACACACCGCTCCTTCACAGACGCTCAATACTGTCTTTTTATTTTCATAGATTATTTACATGAAAAATGAGGCCACTTTTTGATTCAGTGTTTACCTATTTGAATAATTACTTGAAGGTTATGTCATTGTTTTATGTCATTTCTTTGAGGGTTGTGTTTAATATGTTTGTTTTTGCAGTAATGTTTTTCTGGGACAACCCTTAGACAATTGTCCAGGGCCGTGAATTTTACCATGATGGATTTGTAAAAACCGAAATTTTTATTATACTTTAAACACAAGTGTAAAAAAGAACCTTTAAATCAAATTCATAATGAAATTTCTGTTTATATTAATATTTGACTTTTTATAATAAAAACAGTGCTTTTAAGTATTTTCTAATAAATGAAACATTGTAGAAATGAATTTAAATTATTAGCGAGGAATACGTAAAGAACAATAAATGTTTTTGTGCTCTTATTGTTAATGATTTGAATGACCTGACTGTTTACTTTATCAAAGTAAGATTTTGACTAAGCATGTGTTTTGACCTCTTTAGATCTGTGTTTAGGCTAATATAAGATCTACAGTATTGCTGATTTGATATATTTGACATAAAAGGTCAAACCTAATACGATAAGCCCAAAAGGGTCATTCATACGTATTTTAAAACTGTCGAGGATAACAGGAGCTTATTTTCTATTGTGGTCCTCTGTATTTTGGACGAACAAATCTTAAGGGAGTGAAATCAACTTGAAAGATCAGCAACTCGCAAAGTAACTTCTAAAACCATCATTAAAAAAGCCATTTTAACATCTCTTGTGATATACAGTCAGGTTATTCATTCTAAACAACAGAGTTTAAATGAAACCCTTGAACCTACACCAATGCATTTGATTGTTTCTTGCCCTTGAACGACAACGAACATCTCTCACAAAAACATAATAGTGGAACAAATACTTATTTCTGTAATATTTTAAACACCGTCATCAACTTAAGAAAATTGACCTTTTTATCCACTTTTAAAACCCCAAATTCCCTCAGATGTTCATTGCTCAAATGCATTCTTGGATGTAAATTCAGGACAATCCTATTATTTTGAGCAGACTGTACAGTAAAACAGTTTCCACTTCATTTCTTGTCCTCTCGATAAACTCTGCAGAATGTTAACAATGACCAAGATTGTGTAATTCAGATGTAATCCAGTGTGCTGGTCATGAATGTAGGTTGAAGGTTACGAGTTGAAGTGTCATTCTCTCACAGTTTGATGAGACTCAAGTGATAAGACTCTGAGCTCCCCGAGGACGATCTCTTTCCCCCGAGAGACGGACGCTCCGTGTCATTTCCGCTCCAGTTTGTTCTGACACAAACCTTCACTCATTAACTCTCTCGTGTTTGAGAAGAAACAGCGCTTTAGTTTAACATCGCCCAGTGTGTCATACATGTCTTTGTGTTTGTGTGTGTCGTTGTCTTACCTCTGTGTGTTGTTGTTGGGGGCCGTGAGTCATTGGATGTTAATCATTTCCCACATGGGCAAAGTACACACACACACACACACACCCCTCTCTCTCTCTCTCTCTCTCTCTCTCTCTCTCTCTCTCTCTCTCTCTCTCTCTCTCTCTCTCTCTCTCTCTCTCTCTCTCTCTCTCTCTCTCTCTCTCTCTCTCTCTCTCTCTCTCTCTCTCTCTCTCTCTCTCTCTCTCTCTCTCTCTCTCTCTCTCTCTCTCTCTCTCTCTCTCTCTCTCTCTCTCTCTCTCTCTCTCTCTCTCTCTCTCTCTCTCTCTCTCTCTCTCTCTCTCTCTCTCTCTCTCTCTCTCTCTCTCTCTCTCTCTCTCTCTCTCTCTCTCTCTCTCTCTCTCTCTCTCTCTCTCTCTCTCTCTCTCTCTCTCTCTCTCTCTCTCTCTCTCTCTCTCTCTCTCTCTCTCTCTCTCTCTCTCTCTCTCTCTCTCTCTCTCTCTCTCTCTCTCTCTCTCTCTCTCTCTCTCTCTCTCTCTCTCTCTCTCTCTCTCTCTCTCTCTCTCTCTCTCTCTGTCTCTCTTCTCTTCTCTCTCTCTCTCTCTCTCTCTCTCTCTCTCTCTCTCTCTCTCTCTCTCTCTGTCTCTCTCTCTCTCTCTCTCTCTCTCTCTCTCTCTCTCTCTCTCTCTCTCTCTCTCTCTCTCTCTCTCTCTCTCTCTCTCTCTCTCTCTCTCTCTCTCTCTCTCTCTCTCTCTCTCTCTCTCTCTCTCTCTCTCTCTCTCTCTCTCTCTCTCTCTCTCTCTCTCTCTCTCTCTCTCTCTCTCTCTCTCTCTCTCTCTCTCTCTCTCTCTCTCTCTCTCTCTCTCTCTCTCTCTCTCTCTCTCTCTCTCTCTCTCTCTCTCTCTCTCTCTCTCTCTCTCTCTCTCTCTCTCTCTCTCTCTCTCTCTCTCTCTCTCTCTCTCTCTCTCTCTCTCTCTCTCTCTCTCTCTCTCTCTCTCTCTCTCTCTCTCTCTCTCTCTCTCTCTCTCTCTCTCTCTCTCTCTCTCTCTCTCTCTCTCTCTCTCTCTCTCTCTCTCTCTCTCTCTCTCTCTCTCTCTCTCTCTCTCTCTCTCTCTCTCTCTCTCTCTCTCTCTCTCTCTCTCTCTCTCTCTCTCTCTCTCTCTCTCTCTCTCTCTCTCTCTCTCTCTCTCTCTCTCTCTCTCTCTCTCTCTCTCTCTCTCTCTCTCTCTCTCTCTCTCTCTCTCTCTCTCTCTCTCTCTCAGGATGAGGCGTGATTAGTCTGTGTTACACAGGGCTAGTTTTATTAAGAGCGTGTTTACAGCCTGACTTTTAGTTATTAGTCTCTGCCTGTAAACACTTCAGAATCTCATAAACAAACAAAGAGTGATTGAACGGTGGTAAATTGCGTTAAAGCAGACAATCTTTTTAGAAAGCGTTTGGTAATGGTTCCAGGAGTATTTTTAGCTGGCGTTAAACAGATCAAGGCACGTTACGGTAATGTTGTCGCCTGCGGTTGATAAAGGCAGAGAGCAGGTGCGAGGGGGGCCGAAGATCTCTCTCTCCTGCTCGACCCGCTGGGAGATTCACACGGGAGAAGCTCCTGGTAATTAAAAGACAATTTTGTGAAATTGATTAGATTATGCTAATCAGGGGAGATAATATCTGGAGGAGTGCGTGTGTGTGATTGTGACGACGGCCCGGTCGCCATTTCAAACCCTTGAATCCAGCATGTGTGTTTCTGAAGATCACGCCGCCATTTCACACAGCTCCGCTCGGCTGCCTCCGCCGATCCTGAAATGTCAGAACGATGTTCCCTGGACACGGCGTGAGGATACGACAGCTGGCTGCTCACCTGCTGCGTGTGTCTTTAAACCGTGTCTGTGTGTCCACACCGTTCCTCCAATTTCTGAAATCAAACATCACCAGAATATCTATGAAGCGGGGTCATCGTTGCAGGCTAAGACCGTGTTCCCGTCAGTGACCTTTGACCCGTCAGATACAGAATAGATGTTTTGTCTTCATATAAGAGTACACAAATTAATAAACAAGCATTGGTCTCGTTAGTGGAATCGGGGGTCTCTTAATAACCACACACACATTATGACTCATGCGTGTTATCATCAGAGATGAGCGCTCTTGTCTATATTTGGCTCACACAGTCACATAAACTTCACGTAATTGGTCGTGTGTTGGGAAGGAACGAGGCGCTCGGAGAGAATACATAAAACTAAATGAGCACTATCTCTTTAAATGAACGCCTAATTATGCCATTACGTTAACTAAAGAAAGAAGCCCGGCTCGAAAAAGGAGAGAAAACAAAGACAGTGTTTTAGGTGGAAGGGAGCGGTGCCTGCAGGCTTTCTTTAGCTAGGACAACAGAACGTGAACTCATTAAACACAAATACACCGCCAGGCTTTAAGACATTTAATATCAGCCTCGACTCATAGACTACACATCAGGCGCCGTAACAAAACCTGGTGAGCTGTCTACATGGGTAGCTGCCTGTTGAGGGAACACCCTGACTGAACAGTGCTCGTAGTGAACACTCAAACAGTGAGCATGTCGTGTGCTCTGTTTAGTACTGAAGGAAGTAGCACAGATATATGGAGTCAAATAAGCGTGAGCTTGGTGTAATGCATTCTGGGATTGACTTCCCTCAAAAGAATACATGGCATTCCTTTAAGAAAATGATTCATGGTCTTATTATAGTAAAAGTGTAGTAACTACTTGATTACCATTAGTTTTACCACGCAAGGTTACTGTGGAAACAATCATTATTTTTACAGATGCATGTAAAGCCATGTTTAATTTTTGCAAGGGTTGCCAGATTGTAAGGCAGATTGGCATCTATGCTTCCTTGTGAAGGCAAAGCGAAAATAGATTTCAGTTGTAAGTATCGTTATAATCAGACTAATAGTAATACTATATAAATAATAGCAATTATTTATTTTATAAAGCACAAAACTGACAGTTTTACGGATAATGTGTGTGTGTGTTATAAATATTTATGCTCTCGCATCACTCGTATGGAATGAATTTGTGAACTCTGCATGTGTGATTTCTGGTGTAGTCAGCTGTCTATGAAGGGAGGAGACGGTGAGAACACTCGCTAGGTTTTGAGTCTGACCCAAATCTTTTTGTCCGATCTGGCCTCTCTTGATCCCATTTATTTTTTTGGTTTTGGATTGGTTTTGTGAGAATGGGAGGCTGATGCAAACGGGTAGGCAGCGGTGTAATCCGGTGCCTGGGTAGGTCTTCTCTCTCTGAGCGTTTCTTGGCCTTGAAGCCCCCCCCCCACGCTTGCCCACCCGTCTGGCCGCCTGCAGTCCTTGGCAATGTCATCATTCCCTCATAAATCCCACCCGCATCCGCCCTGACCCCGAGTCTGACTCCACCCACACATGAGTGATTGACAGGTCACAGCAGACCCACCGAATCCTCTCAGATCAGTCGCAGCATGCGTGTTGCGCGGGTCCACCATCATCTTGAAGTTTGACTGTAACGGCGTAATCCTGCGGCGGTTTGTCGCCAGAGCGCCCGGTAATCATAATCGCCTTGAAATATTGTTACGCTTGTCACCATGTGTTGGTCCTGGCACTCGGAGAATCCTCTGGAAGGCTGCCGGTGCAGCAGAAGACGCTCGGCCTGTGAGATGCCGGCTGTTTTCAGACAGGTTTGTCTGAGGAGGTCATGACTGAATAAAACGATCAGATGACAGCGGTGTGATGCACACGAACTTCAGTCTGCGCTTTAAAACTATAATTAGGCAGACGGTTAGACGGGTCCGAGAGAGAGAGAGAGAGAGAGAGAGAGAGAGAGAGAGAGAGCGAGACGGATGAATCCAGCTCTCATCTTCATCTCTTTGTCTCTTGTTTTTATTTTGATATTTTTAGACCTGCTTGAATTCAGATGCAAACAGTTGCTGTGAAAAGTTAAATGAAAGTTCCTCTATTTTAAAAGACAGCAGCTATAGACTCAGACACACAAATGGACGCCTTTGGTCATTGTGTCACATGTTTGACAGTTCTGCCCTAAAGGTTTGTGTTTTATGGGGATGTGTCAAGTTATGTTAATGTAAACCTTAAGAATTCCCAAACAGGCCCAATTATAGATCAGTGGAGAATGAGTTTAGTTTTGTGCATCTGTAAACAACACAAATGATTTGTGATATGAATTTATTATGTGATAGACATTGTTTGTGTGTGCATGTGTTTGTTTATGTGTGCATGTGTTTGTGTGTGCTGTGTGTGTGTGCATGTGTGTGTGTGTGCATGTGTGTGTGTGTGTGTGTGTGTGTGTGTGCATGTGTTTGCGTGTGCATGTGTTTGTGTGTGTGTGTGTGTGCATGTGTTTGTGTGTGTGTGTGTGCATGTGTTTGTGTGTGTGTGCATGTGTGTGTGTGTGTGCATGTGTGTGCGTGTGCATGTGTGTGCGTGTGCATGTGTTTGCGTGTGCATGTGTTTACGTGTGCATGTGTTTCGTGTGCATGTGTTTGCGTGTGCATGTGTTTGCGTGTGCATGTGTTTGCGTGTGCATGTGTTTGCGTGTGCATGTGTGCATGTGTTCGTGTGCATGTGTTTGCGTGTGCATGTATGTGCATGTGATTTGTGTGCGTGTGCATGTGTTTGCGTGTGTTTGCGTGTGCATGTGTTTGCGTGTGCGTGTGTTTGCGTGTGCGTGTGTTTGCGTGTGCGTGTGTTTATGTGTGCATGTGTTTGCGTGTGCATGTGTTTGTGTAAAATAGAAATATCGTAATTCTGTCTAGTGTAAAAATATACCAGATTTACACACACAATGTGGTCTCTCTCTCTCTCTCTTTCTCTCTTTCTTTCTCTTTTTCTCTATCTTTCACTCTTCTTGTATCTTTCCCTCTCTTTAGCTGAAAATGAATCTCTAATTTCACAGTTATCATCATAACCTCATAATGAATAATGCAGAGTTATTCAAAGAACCAATATAAAACTTATTAATTTCTCTCTCTCTCTCTCTCTCTCTCTCTCTCTCTCTCTCTCTCTCTCTCTCTCTTCTTCTTTCTCTCTCTCTCTCTCTCTCTCTCTCTCTCTCTCTCTCTCTCTCTCTCTCTCTCTCTCTCTCGCGCTCACACACACACAGTTTTTTTTAATCACCCTCTCCATGTAGAAATATGATGACTTTCATGTTATTGCATTGTCACACTGATTTTACTCTTTTAGATGTTTAAATCATCCCACACACACACAGTGTGTACAGTGACAGTGGTGCAGAAGCGTGTGTCTGTCTGGCCAATCAGAATTGTTTTCTCAGCCGATGGTTTTTCGCAGTGATCAATAGAAGGTATTTCTGCTGCGTCTCATCTGAAACAGGAGATGGATTTTCTCATCAGCTTTATGCTTTTGTCAATGTAAACACACACGTGTGTGCGCGCACACAGACACACACACATGTGAGATGAGACGCGGGGAGGACAGGATGTGTTGTGAAGCTGTAAATCATGTTTATGATGGTAATACAGCTATAGATCAGTGTGTTGATGGAGAGAAGAATGGAAGTGATGAAACTCTATGTTGTGTAATTATGTTTCTGTTGTGTCTGTGTGTGTGTCAGTGCATATATGAATTCCATTTACATGCGAGTAAGTGTCTTCAGCCACTGTATGTGTGTGTGTTTGTGTGTGAGAGAGAGAGAGGGAGGATGTATACTTTTGCTTGTGGGCACTTGGACGATTGTGTTTGTGTGGATTTAATGGAGATGACATTGAGCATAACACACACACACATCTCTCTTTAATGGACTGTCTAAATATATCAATTTTTTGCTGGATCTGCTGCTTCCGAAGTAAATATGAAATGGGCTTCAGTAAAGGACAGAATCTCTCTGTGTGTCTGTGATGTGAGAAAACTAGATCAGTAGTTTTTACCCAAACTAGTGTGACGTCACATCGCTTGCAGACAGGGT
>CM074082.1:546714-619214 GCA_037178815.1 Barbatula barbatula | reverse complement strand
ACCGTTTCATTGTTCGGCATGTGGAAACAGCATCCAGGCTTTAGCACTCACGCTTTGGGCTGTAAATTGAAAAGCTGCTGCAGTAATGAATCTCAACCAATTAACCAGAGCTTTGTTAATACTACCGTCACCTCACTCTCAGCTCTTCACACGCACGCACACACATTTACATTTATTCATTTGGCAGATGCTTTTATCCAAAGTGACTTACATTGCATTATACTACAAATTAGTTTTCTAAGTTTGTGCGATCTCTGGGATCAGAGGCGTTGCTTGCGTGTGTGTCCAGGAAAGGACAGTTTTCCTCATAACCCCCTCTCTCTCTCTCGCTGTTGTGATGTTGATTTGTCATTTGCTTCGGCCGTGTCATCTCATGTGACATATTCTTCCTCACCAGCACAACAGGAGGTGTGAGACCTCCTCCATCATTTGGGTTTTTTGACCCAAAGAAATACACGAACCCACCAAAATTAGGGTTCAAATACTTATCATATCATATATTGTTGTTCTGTTTTCACAGAAATCAAAATTGAAAGCTCCAAAACAACACATATTTTCTTTTTTTAAAAAAAGGTTTAGGAGGAGTTTTCCTTAGAACAGGTTTTCTACAGAAAATGTATATATACTCGGTTGCCATCTTTAAAAAACGCCTAAAAACGCATCTCTTCCGTCAACACATCGCTGATTGATTTATCCTAATTCTCTTCCCTTTCCTTCTTAAAAAAAAAGACAAAAAATACTAACCTCACTATTCTTAGCTTTGTATACTGTGCTAGGCTTTAATGGACTAGTTTGATGCACTTATGTATTTTGTTGCCTATGTTGTTATAATTGCTTCCAATGTTTCCTCATCTGTAATTCGCTTTGGATAAAAGCGTCTGCTAAATGACTAAATGTAAATGTTATATATATTTTTAATACAATACTTTTATTTTATAATATATATTTAATATCTTATATTATTTCCTATATGAATTACTAAATGTATTTATTTGTCTGAGCTCAAGCTGAGTCTCCTCCTCCTAAAACAACAAGACCATTTGTTTACCGTTATTATTGTTTTCATTAGACCAGATTCATTCACTTTTATTATTTTGTTAATTAATTGATCTTGTGATCTACATATTAAATTCTGTCTTATAATATTGCTATAAAGAAAGATTCATGTTCATGTGATTTAACTTTGATGAATGGCTCAGTAGTTCAGACCTGGACGTTGAGAATGAGACTTTCTCTCGACGGGATCTTTCACTTCTGTCATTACGGCTCTAAACACAATTAACACTTTGTCCCACCAACACTAAATGATGAGCAGTGCAGCAGTGAGAGAGGATCATCTGAGCTTAAACAGAGATTCTCTCTCGCTGAACAAACGTCAGGCCGCATGTTCACACTTTTCCTCGCCGTCCCCCTCAGACACGCAGACAATTAAGTCGGCTGTCAGATGTGTCTGCAGAAATGTGATTGATGCAAACCGAGGGCACATTAATCCGCTTCCGCTGCATCCCACGTAAGAGAGAAGGGAAAGACAGGTGGGGGAGGACAGCGGCGCTCTTTAAGATGGCTCGCGCGGTGTGTCAGAAGATGGAGAACACTGGAAGGTGTTTTGGGGAGGGGGGCAGATCAAATAAGAAGGATATCAGGTAATCCGGTAATTCTGCTCTGCTCCTCTCAAGCTGATTTAATTATTCCAGACTGAAAGCGCATTAATATGAAACTGATGTTTCTCATACTGTGTGTGTGTGTGAAGCAGCTGAGGGTCTTTGGGGGGAATATTTCCTCTCGTTTATCTTGACTTCCGTCTCAGTCTCCTTCACTTTGTCCTCTATATCAGGACAAAGCCCTAAACATGCCGGCTGTACATTTAAGCGTGTGTATTCATCACTCTGTGTGTGTGACACAGGCCTCAAGCTAGAATACTAAAAGCCGTCTCCTTTCTCTTCTCATTAAAAGAGGACACATCATGGAAAACATCATTCCTCGGCTTGTTTTCATGGCTGAAAAGAAAAACAATCGAAGTGTGTCTTATGATTTATGTAGAAATGACTCTAAACTGATTCCTTGAAACCACACGACGTGTCTCAAACATGAATGAACACATGAATTGCACATTTATGAAGAGTTTGGTTCCAAAAAATTTCTGAAATCATTTTTTTTATTTGTGCATTCAAATGAATGTCAATCAAACTGCAGTTTGTTTTGTTTTGATTTAAGCCATAAAAACAAAAAACAAATTTACACAATAAAAATAAGATTTTTGGAAGAGTCTCATTTGGGAAGCAAACTATTCATTTGTGCAATCTGAATTCAGGATCTGGACTGAATCTGCCGTACGTAAGTTTAATAAATACAAATAAATGTTGTATGTTGATTTGAAGTGTTTGTTGGGATGGTTGTTGATTCCTACAGATCACAGATTTACGTCAGGATTTTCCAGCCTCTCTTAGTTAAGAAACCTTGGCTAATGTTGTAAGTGGAAAAACAATACAAACCCTCACATAAAAACATCTGTAAAGTCAAGGTCTTCACCTCCTCGCCGTCTCTTCTGTGTTTCCCATCATCACTTTTCTCTCTGCGTGTGTGTGTGCCGCTGTGCTCTTTCCTCTCCTGCGCTGCTAATGGAAATTGAATTTGCATGAAATATGCGGCTTAGAAATTACATCTGACTCCTGAAGGAGACAATGGGCAGCACCAGCTCTGCCAGAACAGATCGATCTCAGAACGGATGCGATCGTTATGACGACGGCGATGTGATTATTTACGAACATGTATACAGAGAGCCCGAGCAATGTCAGACAGGAGATTGAAGTGATTTATCGAACTCGCCGTGGTGATATCTCACAGAATGTTGAGGAAGATACGGAAGCATCTCACGGGGCGTCTTCACTCCCTCCGGTTTTGTCTCTCACACGCCGAGACTTTGATTTCTTCTGATCATAGTTATTAATCAAAGGCTGTCAAAAAACCTGTGATTATATTAACATTAACAGCCATCAAACTGTCTCAATGAACATCACACACACACACTCCGGATGTAATTGCAGTTTTTGTTCTCTACTGGAGAATGGTTTGCAGAGTTTAGTTTAGACCACTTTAGTCTCTTCTAGGTGGTCCGGGAATCCAATCTGGGTTTTCCAGAATGTCAGTGTACAGGATGCTGTTGTTGTATAGTTGTGTGATCATTAATGTGTGTGTGTTTGTTGTACAGGTCCTCTGTTCGGCATGACGGGCAGTGATCAGCCCTTCAGCGTCAGTTCAGTGACCTCATTGCCCAGCGCGTACCCGCTCATGGCTCACCCGGCCTTCGGTCTGTTGTCCCCAGCGACGGCCCGTCCAGAGTTTGGTGGTCTGGGAGGATTGGGGGTGTCCGCAGCCCTCGCAGCTCACCCGCAGCTGGGAGCTTTCTCAGGTACGTGTGTGTGTGTTAATCAAAATGCTAAATCATCAGAGATTTGAATATTAAATTCATGTGGAGAATTCTTCTAGTCTCATGTTGTGTTTGTTTATTCTCTTTTTCCTCAGAATGGTGGAGGGCAGCAGAGGCTCATGGGCGGAGTCCTCCAGCCTTCTTCCAGCCTTTTCTCAGCCTGCCCCCCATGTTCGCCCCGCCCCTTCACAACCACGAGCCCAATCCGTACACATCCAAAACCCCAAACAGGAGCAGTCAGTCGTCTAAAGGTACGAACGTGTATAAAGCTCATGAGTTAAACAGAAGTGATGTAGCCTTCAGGCGGATGGAGTTCAGTCGTCATCGCCTCCAGCGTCACATCATACAAACATCTTCACTTCTGTCATCTTCCCAAAAACATTTCCATCGGAACGTGTAGGCTTGCATTTTGTAGACAAAAATACTTTTTCTTTTTCAAAACTTCTTATCATTGCAGTGTGACGTTTACACGTATGTATATACAGTATGTTGTAGTCTGATGTGTTTTGTGTGACCTCTTTTGACCTCAGGTGTGAACGGAGCCGTGAACGGCCGCTCGCTCTCGCCATCTGCGGCTAAAGGAACCGTGTCGGCCGCCGCGTCCCCCTCCCCCGCTCTCCGAGCCCCCGAGCGCAGCCGGACCCCCAACGCCAAAGCCCGCGACCGCAAGACCGGTCACCATAGCAACAGTACAGGAGATGTTCAGCAGGAGAAACCATCGCAGAAAACTAAAGAGAAGGTATGATGTCATCACAAAGCCTTCGCTAAACACACGACTGATCGTCTTTATGAGAGGACTCATGATTGACGTCTGTTTGACCAATGCAGAAAGCCCGTAAGAAACAGACGGAGGGTTCCGCCCTGAGCGAGAGCGAATCTGGATCCTCGCTGGATACGGACAGTGATGGGGTGAGCAGCAGTGATATCGATGATCTTGGAGAGGAAGAGGAGGATGATGATGATGAAGATGAAGATGATCAGAGTAAAGACAGCGAGGAGTCAGACTCTGAGAAGGAACGTCAAAAGAAAAAGAAAATGAAAGTAAGTTGAAAAACATGAATTAGAGCGCATTAGTTGTTTTTCTTTTTGCTAAATGTCATCAATGTGATTTTTTTTTGCCAGGATTGTAATGTGGTCACAGCTAGAAAAGGATCAATTCTTTATTCTCTCTCTCAGATTGCGACCTCTGGCCTCAGTAAGAAGGAAAAGAACCGGTCAGCGGAGGCTCAGGGTTTTCGTGGCATCCCGCAGCGTAGTGCTCCTCTGGAATCCTCTCTTCCAGTTCACCTGCACCGCTCTTCACCCTCGCCGGCCCTGTCTCAGTCCTCTCTGCTCCCTCCGCCGGGTCACAAAGTCAAAGAGAGACCCCTCCACACCAGCGTCATCCAATCCACCGGCCTTGCAGCCGCCGCCAAACCGCTAACGTTACTGGCTTCGCCAAAACGTTCCTCTCCACACCTTACATCTTCTCCGAAAATAGCATCTGGCAAGCCCCTCCCCTCATCCCATCAGCCCCTCCCGCTTTCATTATGCTCCTCCCCCAAGCCTCTTTCAGTGCCCTCCCCTCCCAAACCCCTCCCTCTTTCTTCCTCCCCCAAACCGCCTCCTCTCACCCCCTCCCTCAAGGCACAATCTCAAGCTTCCTCTCGTAATCCTCGAGGTCCGGCACTGGACGCTCTCACCAGCAGGAAGATTCTGGAAAGTTCTCTGGGCCACGTCACCGACTACAGACTGAACCAGGTGAGGGGTTTAATCTGGTCTTCCCCTCGAGGCCGGTTGTGTTCGTATCTATCTTTCCTATAGTTTCTAGAGTGCTGTTGGTATTCTGAATGTGTGTCTTGGGTTTGAAAAGGTCAGGAGTGTGAGGAGAGAGAGAATGAGCTCTCTTCTCTTATCGTCAGTATTAATGAGACTTGAGTTGGTCATTGTGCATCACTTTATTAAGACTTTATAAAGACTACACTAATAAACTCATCTTCTCCTGACACTCTCAAACATGAAGGTGCTTCAAGATGCCATACAAGAACCTTTTTTGTGGAAATGTGAAGCTGGACCACAAAACCTGTCTTAAGTAGCACAGGGACATTTTAGGTAAAAGCCAAAAATACATTGTATGAATCAAAAAGAATTCTCAGAGATTTTTGTGAGGGGATGATCTGCTACAGCGCCTCTGACTAACAACTTCAAAGGCAATTTTCTCAATATTTAGTTTTCTTCGCACTCTCAGATTCCAGAGTTTCAAACTGTTATTTATTGTGATATCATAACAACCCACACATCAGTAGAAAGCTGTATTATTCTGATTTCAGATTGTGTAAAACATGACCCATAAAACTGGTTTTGTTGTCCAGGGTCAGAAACCCTTCTGTTCCTTCTGGTGAAAAGAGGTTCTTCAGATAATAAAAAGATTTGACTGAATGATTCTTTGTGGAAACAAAAAAGGTTCTTACATGGCATCACTGTACGCACCTTTCTTTTGAAAATGTTCATTTTAGTGTGAACTGTCCCTTTAAGACGGCCAGCACAATTACCACTTAAAAATATCTTATTGTTGTAATTAAACAGTGGAACCCAAAACGTGTCCAAATGAAAACATCATCAGGACGTGATATTGACTTTCTTTGTTTCTCTCTCGTACAGTCTTTCCCGTCTCAGGACCAGACCTTTCCTCTCCAGTTAAAGAAACAGCAGTTTAAGATAAACAAGAGGACAGGAGCGCTATCATCCTCGTCTTCATCACAGCCGTCCTCCTCCGTTCTCTCCGTCAAACACAGTTCTGAAGCGTCGGGCCGAACCAAACCCCCGTCGGCTGTGTCGTCCTCTTCTCTGTCGTTTCCTCACGGTCTGCTGGCTCTCGCTCAGGCCAACGGCGTCATTCAGAGCACACAGGACGCCCCTCTGGCCCTCACCACCAAACCTCGCTCGGATCTTCCCGTTAACCTCAGCACGGGAGGACGCAAGAGCCCCGCCGGCGCCTCTCCCACTCCCAACCACACACGCAAGAGCAAGACCCCCAAAGCGTTAGAGGCCTGGAGGGGTCTGTCCCAGAAACACCTGGTGCAGTCTCTGGTGGATCTGTTTCATCACAGCGGAGCCGAACAAGAGCTGCCCAGCAGCAAAGAGTCAGACGACTCCGCCGAGGATGAAGATGATGAGGATGATGACGTGGAGGATGAGGAAGATGATGATGAAGAGGATTCAGATGATAGTCTCTCAGGTGCTTGTGCTGTTATTTGAAACTTCGCTTTTATTTTCATTAGTTTCTTTTTTATTTTCATTTCTGTCATTTTAGTATTTGTACGTATATTTTCAGGTTTTTTGTTTATTTGGATGTAAATACTGTTTCTAGTGTCAAGGGTCAACAATAAACGTTTTTAAAATAAATATCCAATATAGTTTTCCAGGAATCATTTTCTCTGTCTTTCTCAGAATCCGACAGTAACTCAGACAGCGAGCTGAACGGATCTGAAGGTGGCAAAAAGAAACGCAAGGATGCAGCGGCGGAGACGAACACAGACGGAGAGACGACTCCTCAGAAACTCCCTCATCTCAACTCATCCACCAATCACAGTCTGTCTGACTGTCTGCCACTCAACCTTCAAGTCATTAAGCCTTCCAGTGTGGCCACGCCCACCATCGTGAGCAGCTCCGGTGCCTTGACCTATCACAGCTCTCCTTCCTCATCCTACTCTGTGGGCACTTCTCCAGGTAAGCTCCTCTGATGACATCACACCGCACCTGTCACAACCGATGAGAACCACGTGTGTGTGTGTGTGTGTGTGTGTGTGTGTGAGACAGTCAATGATGCTGAGTCTGGACCGGCCTGTATTAAAAAAACACAAAACAGAATTAATAATACTGTGTTTGTATTACTGATGTCTTCCTCGTATGTTTGGAATATACCGGCTTTAATGTATCCAGTAACAGGAGCTGTGTTCACATGTTAGTTCACACACATGGAGTCATCACCCGTGTGTGTGTGTGTGTGTGTGTGTGTGTGCGTGTGCGTGTCGACTTCATCTGTTTTTTTCGTCTAAAGCTAACACAGACATTTGTTATACAAAACACTCACGAATCCAGCAAACACGCCACAGATCGGCTCTTGGACGCCGTTCAGCATCTCTCACCGCAGCGGAATGAAATGTTTTATGTGAATGAAGCCGGAGCGTGTCTGCTGTAAAGCGTGTGGAATCTGTGAAGTATAATGAGTTGTTTTTGGAGAAGTGTCAGTATGCAGACGGTTATCTGAAGGATTGTTTGTTTGTGTGGGGTTAGATGATGCTATCAGAGGTGTTTGCTAAAGCAAGAATCAATATTGCTAATGCTCTCACTTTGATAATTTGAAATAATAAAAAATGGATCAAGTAATGACAAGTGTTTATGATGCGATATTTGTGTGGATTTGTGAGTTTTAGCTCAAGTGAACAAATTCCATAGACAAGCATTGGGTACAGAATCTGAGTCACATCTGTCAATCAAATATAAAGCAGACATTAAGACTCTTGGACTTGGACCGATTAGCGAACACCATGAACGGCACCCTGGCAACCGTTGCTGTGATGTGTAGTTCAATACAGGCACACATCTAGTTTGGAGAAATGAAACATTTGTGTGTGTTTTTCAGGAATGGGGTCGATGACACACTTTGTTTATGTGTAATCCTGTGTGTGTTGTTATTGTTTGTTTGTGTGTCATTTTCTCTCTGGGAAGGTGTGTGTGTGTATTGTAATGTGTTTTGTTGTGTTGTTCAGGCTCTGGCAAGAGGAAGCGGGTGATGAATGAAGATGATTTACGGGTTCCTCTGGAAATGGGGTAGGTTTAAACATGACTCAACGCCTGTAACTACACATCATTGTGTTCACATCACACTATAAATATCTCATTAACACCACACATGAGTAAACACAGCTCGATTCAACGCACTACACATGATCAAATCACCACGCTTATTGACATTTATATTGCTTACTTACAATAAATAACACTACAGTGATTTGATACGATACACAATATCGTGTTCGTTATTACAATTGTGTCATAATATTCAGATCAAAATAAACAGATTTCTTTTCAAAACAGATTGGAGAATTGGCTTTTTGAGGGTTTTATTGAACCATCCATATGCAAATGAATTAATCATTTTTTTGTGTTGTTTTCTATGTGTGTGTTGTAGCTGGCAGCGTGAGACGCGGGTGAAGACGGTGGCCGGTCGACTCCAGGGAGATGTCGCCTATTACACCCCGTGTGGGAAGCGTCTGCGGCAGTACCCTGACGTCGTGAAGGTGACTTTCACCCCAATCTCGCGTGTCCCCCCCTACTCTTCTGTGTCCCCCCCGGTCCCCCCAACTCTCGTGTGTCCCCCCCTCCTCCTCCTCCTCTGTCAGTGTGCCATTAGCAGTTACTGGTCTAAGATCAGAAGTTTACCTTCACTAGCTGTGCACTGTTATGAAAACATCATAGTGCTAATGTCACTATATTCTCTCTTCTGTAGTATCTGTCCAGATACGGAATAACTGACATCACACGCGATAATTTTAGCTTCAGTGCAAAAGTAAGGGTTGGTGACTTCTATGAAGCGAGAGAAGGACCCCAGGTGAATGCCTTTCATCTCCTCTTTTTGTTTTCTTTACAGTCTGCTTTTTTCTCTCTGTCTGGTTCTGTCGCTCTCTCTGGATCTCTCTTTCATCTTGAACAGGACAGGGAATTTGATTGAACCCCAATTGTCTGAATTTCCCCTCTTAAACTGTTGGGAGTTTGGTGAAATAATCAGCCCTCGTTGCTTCCACAGGGCGATGCTTCATGTTTTGTCTGTCTTGTAAAATTACTTGACATCTGTCAGTGATCTGGAATGATTGAAAAGCGCTTCTGTTCTGAATTTACAGTTACACACATGAATGATGCTTTTTTACAGACAGAACAAACTAGAAGCCTGTCTGTGTTTTCAGTGCTGTCTTTATGACCCGCTTCTGTCCCTCGTCTGCCCTCAGGGTCTGCAGTGGTCTCTTCTGAAAGACGAAGAGGTCATCCCTCATATTCTGGCGATGGAGGGGAGACGGGGTCGTCCTACCCACTCAGAGCGTCAGCAGAGAGGCGGCGGAGAGTTCTCGGGCAGTCGGCGCCGAAAGGGCCGTCCCCTGAATCTGGGCGAGAGCGACTTCCCAAATCCCTCGGAGGCCAAACTTCTGCGCAAACTTGAGGCTCAGGGTACAGTGCACACTCAGAAAAACATATCTTGTAGATCAACATGATTCTTTCGAACGCCCTCAAAGAGAGCGCTGTTCAATTCACGGGGTCGATAGCAGAATTTTGACAGCAGTGTTTGTGATTCTTCGTGGCAGAAATCGCCCGACAGGCCGCTCAGATGAAACTTATGAGGAAACTGGAGAAACAGGCTCTCGCACGGGCAGCCAAAGAGGCCCGAAAACAACAAGGTACCCCCCCCACACACACACACACACAAACACCCCATGGATCTCTCACACACATGTTTCACTAAACATCTTGATGTCTCTTACAGCCGTCATGGCCGCAGAAGAGAGACGCAAACAAAAAGAGCAGATGAAGATTTTCAAGCAGCAGGTCAGTCGCATCCGATCCGCCGCTTCACTTCTTAAAATGCGCAGCAGCACTTTTAATTACCAGACGTTTCTCTTCTCTCTCACCAGGAAAAGATAAAGCGCATTCAGCAAATCCGCATGGAGAAGGAAGTCCGCGCGCAGCAGATTCTCGAGGTACTGAGAGACTGCGGACAAAATAAGTTCTTAAAATACACGCCGCCGGTTTTTAACGTTGAGACGGCAGAATCACTCACTAACATTTCAGGGCGTTTTGAATTCTGCACAATGTTTCTGGAGACTAATGCTAAATTGGTCTGGCGGACAGTCGTTGAATATTAAATCCGCCGCCTCCCGCGTCTCAAAGCAGAGGTGAATTAGACATAAAAGATGTTTTTTTCATCACACAATGGCAGTTCTTGCATAAGTAGCGGTGGGAAGACACTGTTTACTTTACTCAGCCAATTACAGAAGCTTCACAAGTGTTTTAGCCGACCAAAATCTAATTGGAGCCGACACGCTTGGCAAGTCATTCTGAACAGGATTTCTTTCTGTTTGTAATTACGTATTTAAATTTAGGGCTAATTCGCCTTTGCTTTCTGTTCATATTGCTTTTGTCAGAACCAGAGAGGAATATTGAATAGTTCAGAAGCGTTCTCACTGTTGATTCTGACCCCGGAAACCTCAAAAATCTCAAACCGTGAGAGACAAAAGGGCTTTTCCTGTGTGTTTGTGTGTTAGTAGGAGTTATAAATAAAGCAGATGTTGGTTTAGCATGTTTCATTGAGGCTTAAACCCGTAGCGGCAGCACGGCTCTGACCCCAGACCTGTTTTGTGTTGGCAGGCAAAGAGGAAAAAAAGAGAAGAGGCTGCCAATGCCAAAATGTTGGAGGCGGAGAAGAGAATAAAGGTCAGTTTTGGAGCGAGAGTAGACGCTGCACCTATTTTTTGCATTACCAATAGTCACCGTGGAAACCCCCCCCATCCTCATCCATCCCCCCGACTCCAGCAAACCATTAACATTCCTGATGTATAACAAGAAAGCGTCTGCTGCGTCTGACTGATGTCTGTGAGGGGAGATGAGTTTGACATCTGGATTTTCACTATATAACATGCACTCCACATCTTCTCACGTACAACCCGCCGCAAGTTATTCAAATTAACATGAATGTTTATATTTTAGTAGACTTTTGATCAATTTCAGATTATATTCCAGCGCTTTCAGAAACACTGATCAGATTGGGTCTACACCGGGCGCGATGCTACACGACACGGCTTGTTCTAATGGTATTGTCGAGCCGCACCGCATCCGTTGTGTGGAAAACATTAATAATTATAATGGGTTCTAATGCGTTTTGTTGCTTCGCGCCGCGTCCGGTGTAGACACGGTGTGAGGAAAATGTAGAGATGTTCTCTTGTGAGAATATTAACTGATGGTAAATCTCTTTCTGTGTAGAATTGATTCAGGAAAGAAACAAACTTAAACTTTGTATGAATGTCACATGAATCTTATGAGATTTCACACAACAAAACCATTTAACATATAATGTCTGCATAAATCTCCTCATTTACATGAAAAATAACACAATGACAAACTGTCAATCAAAGTTTTGGGACATAAGACTGTTATTAAGTATAAAAGTGAACACATCAAAACTATATAATACATCAAATGCAACTTTTCTCGTCCATTTCATGCTTTTAAAAATCACTTTAGTAAATTCTGTTCCGTGTCTAATTAAGATATATATAAAGAGTTTGGCACCGAAATGAAAGTCTGATTTGTATGAATATCAATCAAACTGCAGTTGGTTTTTAAGCCGTAATAACATAGAAAAACTAACACAATAAAACACATAATCACATAATAAAAATCATGGTTTTTGAAAAATCTTTAGAATAATTTGGTTCCAAAATGATAGTAATCATCAAACTAAAAATTCTATCAAACAACATAAAAAAAAACACAAATTAAAAGCATCCTGTTACAGGACACAACATTACATTTGATTATATTCATTTTTTATCAAAGAACCTAGTATTATCCACAATTATTATAAAAACCTTCAGAACATGGAAAACAATATGTTTGAATGAATGACATGATGTGTTCTCAGTCTCAGACACGCACACGTCTCATTGCTGGTTTGTTTGTACACTTGTGTGTTGTGATGATGCTTAAATCATTCTTTATGTTTTGTGTGTTTTTAGGAGAAAGAAATGAGACGTCAACAGGCTGTTATTCTCAAACACCAGGTGTGTGTCACAAACCGCTCTCATAATGACCCATTATACTGTAATTCTGATGTATTTAGACATGTTTATACAGTATTATGAAATGTTTATTGTGCATTATGAGTAAAAACTGAAAGCACATGAAGTCAGTCTGTACACACACCAGAGGGAGAACCTCATGAAACCTGTGAAGAAAACGTCCAGATCACATTTCAAATACAATTAACATTTCCATTTGACATTATCTTATCAAATATATTTCATTCACATTGTATATTGTAGGTGTATTTTTGTTCAAACTTAAAGAGAAATATTCCAGCATTTTTTATTTGAATGATGTAAATTATTACAGTAAAGAGAGTCACGACTGAAAATAATAAAATAATCAACCCCCCCCAAAAAATATTCTAATAATGAAAAAACATGTCAGTTTGGAACAAAGAACGACTAAATGTAAATGAATAAATGTCTCAGTGCAAGTATAAAGAAATACACTATTATAGCTAGTATTGTTGGCAGGTATGTAAATGTGATGTGGACATGTTGTTGACAGGTTTTGTGAATGGGTTGTGTCTTGTTTCTCTCGGGGTAATCTCATGCTTCTGGTACTGGGCTCTTCTATCTCTTTGGGGTTCAAGGCTGAAGTTTAATTTGGATTTCTTCTTTGAAATGACGCTGTGATTTATTTATACATTTTTTTCTGTCTCATAATACTTTGCCACCTCTCTCTCTCAGGAGATGGAGAGGCATAGACTAGATATGGTATGGGTATGTTTCATCTTCTGTACATCTAACACTCGCATCGTGACTCCTGGTTGTGATCTGATGTCATAGCGGCACATGTTGAAATGTAGCGCTGGCTGCTGTCAAAACTACATTTTCTTTCTGCATGGCTTTTCAAGCAAAAACCGAGAACCAAAAGACAAACTGCATCGCCTACATCCGCTGTGTGTGTCAATGAGAGAGAACCGGCTTTCATGCAGCGGGCCTGTTGTCTGTGTGTGTGTGTGTGTGTGTGTGTGTGTGTGTGTGAAGCCTGTTGAATACACACTCTCATTGGTGGAACGTGCCACACACCCTCATTCCACGTGTCGACCCAGTGAATACTGTTGTGAATGTATGTGTGTGTGATGTTGCAGAGTGTTTGTCCACACGTTGTATTTGCACTGTGCTGATTGTACCGCCCTGTGAGGTCATCAGTGCGGGTCAAAGGTCATAGTGCCTGAACAATGAGAGAAGCCAAGGACACTTGAGCTTCTCTCTGTCGTACATTTCATGTCATCTGTGGGTCAGATATGAAGCCGATCAGTTTTAAAGTCCTTAAAGACAACATGAAATGTTTTGTTGAGAAGAGTTCACCAAACCAAACGTTATCTGCGTGATGCCCTGCTGACGTGAGCAAGAAACATTAGAAATAACGCAAGTCAAGTTAAAAAAGGCTTGAATTTCATTTCATGTTGACTTTAATGTTGTAGTAACAGTGGGTCTCATTCACTAATAAGAGTGTTCAAGTGTTCTTACCGCTTTGAGCAGAAAGGGTTTGCACAGATTTCCTTTTTTATGTCTATTAGAGATGTTTTTTTAAATAGACCCCAACTCAACATGTTCTATTCGTTGCATGTAAAGGTTTAAATTGGCACTTGTGGCGACAGTCTATTTCCTATATTCCCAAGTCCTTAAAAACACATTCATATAATAATACAAGTGATCTTTACATGTTAAGGCTGATTTATAGTTAGCGCTGTAGTTTTTGTGTAGCGATGGTGTTAACAGTCCTGACGTCTGATGCATTCGTGTATTTTAAATCAGCGTATATAAATTCAAACTTGTGACAAATGGCTTGTCTGCATGGTCTTGACACGGGTTTTTACCCACATGAACAGAGTTAGTGAATGAGACTGTGTATGGACAGAAGACTGAAGTACAGGGAGATTTTTCTCTTGGTTAAGAGCTTGTAACAGCAGCTGTGCTAATCTAACTGAAGACAGCTTTCCTCCTCTCACCTGCCCATCACATCTCTGCCTTTTCTTTTCTTCTGTCTTCTGATAAAGCCGTAACACACGTTTACATGGCTGTCTCATCCCGGCCATCGCAATGTCTCCGTTCACACACACACACACACACACACTCTCTCTCTCTCTCTCTGTGTCTCTGTGCTAAACCACGCTGATCAGTTTTATCGCCCGTCTCTGGCTTATATGTTTGGTGTGTCGTGTGCTGTCCCGAGCTGAACGATAGAATGGTTTTGTCTTTTCAGGAGAGGGAGAGGAGAAGACAGCACGTTATGCTAATGAAAGCGGTGGAGGCTCGGAAAAAAGCTGAGGTGAGCAAAACCAACCGGATAAATAAATGAAGAGCGTTCTTCCCCTGCATCTCAAGGCTGCTTCACTCTCAGAACAAATCATTTTCAAATAAAGTACCCATTCCACACAAAAAAGGGCCCAAAGTGTTCTTGTAGAACATAATACTGTGATGTCAAACGCTCTTGATGCCGGTGTTGTGTTAATACCCCGCCGTCAGTCCGGTGGGTTAGTGAAGTCTCTCTTCTGCCCCCCGCAGGATCGTGAACGCCTCAGGCAAGAGAAGAGAGATGAGAAACGACTCAACAAGGAGAGAAAGATGGAGCTCCGGAGGCTGGAGCTGGAGATGATCCGAGAATTGAAGAAACCCAATGAGGACATGTGTTTGACAGATCACAAGGTAACAAGACCTCAGACCAACCGTTTAAAGCAATCCTTCTCCCAAATCATTTACTGCTCACCATCCACAACACACAGGACTTTATTCAATGTGTGAAACACAGAAAGAGAAAACCGCTGAATGTCAAAGCTGTTAATACTGTGAACTGGTCCTTAAACAATCCTTCATAAACCTTTAATGTATGAGAGAACTTCATATATTTCCTCCATCAATTACTGAAAAACTTGATGTTTAATAGTTTTATTAGATTTTTTTGCAGTCCAATGAATGTCAATCAAACTGCAGTTTTTGATTTAAGCCACAATAACTCATAATACACAGCTTACTTACACATCAAAAACATGATAACATCATAAAAGCATGATTTTTGCAAACATTTAAAAACGGAGCGATCTCATTTTGGAACCAAACTCTTCATATATATTTCATTTTCGTCATTATTATTTCTCGTTTTCTTTTTCATTGAAGTGTTCAAGTAATATTCAGCTCTATTTTTATAGAATTTTAAATCTTTTAATAGTTTTTGTTGGTGATAAATCAGCTCTCAGCTATGATGTCATCAGTAGATATGTGTGAATCTACTTGAGACCAAACACTGCCATCTAGTGGTTAGTTTTGTTTTAAATGAACGGTGTGTGTGTGACAGGCTCTTCCTGAGATCCCTCGTCTTCATGGTCTGGTGCTGCCCGGCCGTGTGTTCGCAGACTGTCTGATGGTGGTGCAGTTCCTGCGGAGTTTCGGGAAGGTTTTGGGGATGGAGGTGTCTGAGGTGCCCACTCTGGGTGTCCTGCAGGAGGGACTGCTCAACCTGGGCAACAGCATGGGTCAAGTGCAGGACATGCTGGTTCGACTGCTCTCATCTGCTGTGTCTGATCCAGGGTTACCTCCAGGACACAGGGTAAGAGACAAAGACGCCATGACATGAGCCGGACTGGACCAGAAAAATGAAGCTTCCGTTATCATAGTTTGACCTTGCGTGGTTTGCAGAAAATACAGTCACTATATCAAATAAATCAGATTAAAGTAAAAAATGGAATATCATGAGCATGAATAAACACATCTTTAGTGTATAAATAAAGGTGTGCGTCTCTCTGTGTTTTGTTCAGGCGAAGTCTATCTTGGGTGACCACTTGACTAATGTGGGTTTAAACCGAGATAACGTGTCTGAGGTTCTTCAGCAGTATATGGAGGCTCACTGCGCTCAGACAGACCTCACTGATCTCAGTCTGAGTCTCAGGACCAAATCTTTTCAGGCTCACACGCCGGCTCAGAAAGCATCTGTCCTCGCCTTTCTGGTCAACGAGGTGGCCTGCAGCAAAAGTGTCGTCAGGTACGAAGAAGTTCAATCAGCATTGTGTACAGTTAACTAGTGCTAACAGTGTTCAGATTCACATACAACAGTGTTTTTAGTTTCTACAACAATTTAATGCTTTTTATTACATTTTGTCTCCTTTTTGTTACACCAGCATTGGCACAATATTATTTTTGAAAAAACAATGCATTGAGAGAGAGAGAGAGAGAGAGAGAGAGAGAGAGCTCTCTGTATTTCATTCCACCGATCAATGAGTTCATCATGTGATGTGTGTTTGTGTGTTCGCAGTGAGATCGACAAGAGTCTGGAGCACATGAACGTGTTGAGGAAGGATGAGTGTATCGTGGAGGGCAAACTGAAGAAGTGAGAATCTCCGTACAAACAATGACCGTGTTTCAACATACCAAGACAAACTAACCGAAGCCGTGTGTGTGTGTTTGCGCAGAATGAAAACAATCTACGCCAAACGCACCGGAAAACGTGAAGCCGTCACCGGAGGGGAGGAGCCTCACGCTGCAGGTGCCTCTGTGATTGGTCACAAGCGCAAGCGGAAATCTGGGGACAGTGATGAGGACGATGATGAAGATGACGACAGCGATGATGCTGCAGACGAAGATGACGAGGACGAGGAGGAAGACACCAAAAAGGGCAAGAAGGTGGAGACGTGTGATGAGGTAAGAAGCGGTTTGTTTCAGACATGGCAGTGTGTTGCGTTGGGACGTCTGTACTGATGTCATGTGTGTCGTCAGGATGAGGGAGATCCAGCCACAAGTGTTGAAGAGCTGGAGAAACAGATCGAGAAGCTGTCAAAGGTAAAGAAAGGCATTATGACTGAACACACACACACACACTCTCTCTTTCAGTCAGTCATGTGTGTGTTTTTCTGTGAGTACAGCAGCAGAATCTGATCCGCCGGAAGCTCTTTGAGTCGTCTCACGCTCTGAGGTCCATGTCATACGGTCAGGACAGATACCGCCGCAGATACTGGGTCCTGCCTCAGTGTGGAGGGATTTATATAGAGGCCATGGAGAGCGGAGAAGGTGAGTCACTAGAAGTGGATTTTCGGCACTTTGGGGGCATATTCCAACGTACTTTACATCCGCAGAAGTCTTTGCATCAGTTTGTGTTAAGTGTTGACGCAGCACCTCTCTTCTGTAGGTCTGGAGGAGCTGGAGAAAGAGCGAGAACGATTAAAGAACTTTCAGACAGTGCAGGTGAAAGAAGAGCCGCAGGAGGAGTTAGCACAACATCAGCAGCAGCAGCAGGAGGAAGAGGAGGAGGAGGAGAGACCTGTAGTACCTGTGAAGGAGGAGGAGGTGAAACAGGAGGACAAACCAGTGGATCCCCATCAGGAAACAGATAAAGAGATGCGCTTCTCCCCGCTCAAAGAACTTCAGGGAACAGAGTCTGTGACCACGCCCCCTCAGCCACCTAAGCTCCGCCCCTCAACGAGCCCCTCCTGCCAGGAACTGCCTCACACACCTGCAGGGCTCAAGGGCATCGCCGCGGACACCACATCAGCATCATCTCCGGCTCGCTCTCCAACTACCTCCAAGCTGACCGAAGCTAGCAGCCCGGGCCCGGAGCATTCCGTCCCTCCTCCTCTGCAGCTCAGCGTCCCGGCCCACGTCCTGCAGCCACACGCGCAGCTCCTGCACAACGATCACCTGCTCAGGGTCCTCGGCGAGCGCAGCGGCCACTGGTTCAGCTTGCTACCTCGCTCACCCTGCGACGACACCTCCCTCAGCCAGCCCAAAACTCCTCCTCCGACATCTACCTCCTCTCTGCACCATCATCATCATCTGCTCTCTCTGTCATCATCCATCAGTCCTCTGAACCCCTCACCTGCCGGCATACAGGTATCGGCTCAGGCTCATCTGTTACTGTATAGGCCGTTTGACGTAACCTAGCATGACCGTTCTTACCTCCGTGATGTTCTCCAGGTGAAGTCAGGTGGATCTCTCATGGGTTTATCCATGTGCAGTTGGTCCGGCGGGGTCATCAGCCCCAATCTGCCCCTGTGTAGCAGCCCCCTGCACACGTACCCGTCAGCGGAGGGCAGCGCCAGCCCTCTCCTGGCCCCCAGCGTCTCCACCAGCAAAAGTGGCTCTCCTGTTCCCACCGGAGAGAAGCTGACGTGTGCCCCGTCTCCTGCGGCCCTGGAGCTTCCCAAAAACCACGATCACCCCGAACCTCTGCCTATACCCGAGGGTGAGTGAACTGCAGAAATATAACAGGGCAAGATTTACGCATTGGTCGCATGCGGTGTTGTTGATGTGTTTTGGTGTGTTTTCAGACATGCTTTTGGGCTGGTGGAAGGTGACGGATATGGAGGAGCTGAAAGCACTCATGAACGCCCTCCACAGTCGAGGAATCAGAGAGCGAGCACTCCAGAAACAACTGCAGAAATCCATCGATCTCATCACGCAAACGTGCAACAAGAACAAAGAGGGTGAGTGCAACCACAAACTCTTTCAAACAAGAAACAAAACAAAGAAATGATGAAGGGGCGGGTTCTCATGAGCAGTTTGTTTGGCAGTGGCAGTCATGGAGGTGTCGGAGCTGGACGAGGGTCAGGTTTCCGTGGAGACGCTGCAGGATTGGTGCGTGGAGGAGCAGGCCATGGAGACGGACATCGCTCTGTTGCAGCAGGTGGAGGAACTAGAGCGGAAGGTGACGTCCGCCAGCCTGCAGGTCAAGGTGAGTGCGCAGATGCTTGGCAGCTTTCATCGGTTACGTGCGAACAGACCATCGGTTAACATTTCTCACAATCCCTCGCTTTAGGGCTGGGCGTACCCAGAGCCGCAGTCCGAGAGAGAAGACCTTGTGTATTACGAGCACAAGCCCCTTCCCAAGCGCCGCCCGGGGGAGGAGTCCCAGGAGGAGCGATGCTTGGAGAAGGGCCTGATCCGTCGCTCCGACAACCCGCTGGACATCGCAGTGACACGACTTGCCGATCTGGAGCGGCACATCGAGAGAAGGTACCTGCGGAGCCCCTTAGGGACCACCATCCAGATCAAACTGGATAATGTGGGTACGGTCACTGTCCCCGCACCTGCTCCATCCACTAGCGCTGGAGGGGAAGGGTAGGTCATCCGGACTGGCGGCCTTCGTCTCTGCTCCTCCTCCTCATGCTCTCCCTCTCTCCTCTGTCTGCCGGGCCGGGGCTGAGCCGCTCTGCTCATCCGTCTCACCCTGCTCCAGCTTCGGTTTTGGTTTCTCGTGCTTGGTTTTTGTCCCTCCCAACTCCCCACCCCCGCCTGCACCCTTCTGTTTACGGCTGCATGGTTTTAATGAGCAGTGTGCCAACTTTGTTTTCCAGCTGTGAATTTCTTTCACAAGTCCAGAACTTGGTGTTTTCTCATGTGCTCTGAATGCATGGTACACTGCACTCTTCATGTGTATTTGGGTGTGACATTGTGTGTGTGTTGTGATGATGTCAAACCCGTCGGCTGATCTCTGTGTGTGTGTGTATAGGGGAGAGGAGGAGATCGCTCCCGGGATGAAGCTTTGGAGGAAAGCTATGAGTGACGTCCGCAGCTCTTCTCAGTTGGCCATGTGTTTACAGCAGCTGCAGAAATCCATCGCCTGGGAGAGATCCATCATGAAAGTGGTCAGTCGGGTCACTTACTGTATTTCACCTGTACACATATCTTGAGTGTTTGCCAGTGAAAATGGACACAAAACAAACTCTCTCTCTCTCTCCAAACTATTTTAAATGTGATTCATTGACCAAAAAAACTAAATGAAACACGAGTTGGACTGATAGCATTATGTATTTATTTTCAGCAGATATTGAAATTAGTGACAAATAAATAAGTGCAACATAAGAAGTTTCCATTTTTCTGTTTTAATTTGACATTCATACAGTTTAAGAAGTTAAAATGAATTTGTATTAAATAATATGGGTGTTAAAGTGGCTGTTGTTTGTTAAGCACATCAGAATCAGAAGAGCTTTATACACATTTTTTACACAATGACAGTACAAATATAATAAGATATACAGTCTAAAACATTCTAAATATGCATATATAAAATAAAAGACTATTGTACAGATAATGGGGGATAATAACATATACGAGCCATTGTACAGGGTATTATATAGTAGAATATACATATTAACAGATTGTATGTACACTTGTGCAAATGGAGGTAGCGTTATATACATCTGGAAACACTATAGACTCTCAACAGCATGTAGTTGTTGATGCTGTTGTTGATGTTGTTGTTTTTGTTTGTTTGCAGTACTGTCAGATGTGCAGAAAAGGTGATAATGAGGATCTGCTTCTGCTGTGTGACGGCTGTGATAAAGGATGTCACACCTATTGCCACAAACCCAAAATCACCAACATCCCCGAGGGAGACTGGTACTGTCCTGCCTGCATCTCCAAGGTAACCACATCCCATCGCCACGGCTTCTTACCTGCAATTATTATTATTTTTTACAATAGCTGACACAATATGTGAAAAGAGTCTACCTCATATCATTAAAAAAACAATTTAAAGCTTTTATAATGCTTTGTGCACTCAAACAGCTGCGGAAAACATTAAGAGACCATTTCAGAGACCCTTTTTCTGATTTTAAAATAAAAGAAGACTTTTCTAGATACGTGTTAAAGTAAAATTATCATTTTTGTTTCGTTCTGTGAACTACTAACGATATTTCTCCCAACAAAAATCTTGTTTCTATTTGCATTTAATTGCAAAAAATAAAAGGAAAACTAGAGAAACGGGTGAAAATAACAGATGAGATGCCGCAATTTTTTAAGATCTCAAATTATCGTTATACAGAAGTTTACTCCATTTTTTATATTAAATCATCATTTCAGGCAAGCGGTCAGTCACCTAAAACTAAGAAGCAGCAGAACCGTACAGCACCAGCCAGTGGAGGAAAGAAGGCGACAGAATCGGCCAAGAAAAACAAGAAACAAGCGGAGGCGTGTGAAGAAGAGACGGCCGGCACCAGCAGCAACAACAACAGCACCCCAAAGAAATCAGCAAACACCTCCAACCAAAACAAGAAGAACACGTCCACCCCGTCACCCGTGACCAAACCCGACAGTCCCGCCTGTGTGAAGAGAGCAAAAACAGCCCGAGATAACAACAGAGACCTGGGCCTGTGCAGGTCGCTCTCTCTCTCTCTCGCTCTTTATCACGTGTGACGTTTGTTTCTCAGTGCTTTAAAATGTTTGTTTTTTCAGGATTCTATTGGCTGAACTGGAACGTCATCAGGACGCCTGGCCCTTCCTCACACCCGTCAACCTCAAATCTGTCCCGGGATACAGGAAAGTCATCAAAAAGCCCATGGACTTCGCCACCATCCGTGAGAAACTGGTCAGCAGTCAGTAAGTGTCTTTCTGTCCTGATTCATTTCATCATTTACACCTTACAGAAGAGTCCAGAGGAAGAAATGTTGCTCTGTTGTTCAGGTATCAGAACTTGGAGACGTTCATCATCGACGTCAACCTGGTGTTCGACAACTGCGAGAAGTTCAACGAGGATAACTCGGACATCGGCCGGGCCGGACACAACATGAGAAAGTTCTTCGAGAAGAGGTGGACGGAACTTCTGAAGCAGACCAATTGATCTGCCGTCAGCCGTCTCGCACCCAAACAGACACACAGCTTCGTGCAATAACTGATCCTCGGAGAAGAGTCGCACTGAAATGTCATCCAGCCGGAGATAAATCCCTGTCCACTACCTGTAAATATGTCCGTTGGTTTTGTTGTTTTTACGTTCTGGTTAATATTATAGTGAGTTTATTTAATTTTTTAAATGATTATTTATGAGAAAATAAAAAAGAAAGGTCCACTCTTCGTTTTCTATGAAAAGGAAGAAATAGCAAAACTGCTTTAAATCAAACGGAATGTTTATTGTTTATTGTTTGTTTGTGTTTTTGTTTTATTTTTCCTCTCCAAATACGAAACAAAGCCAAGAAAAAAAGGAACGAAAGAAAGAAAGAAACTGTTTACACTGATCTGTGCCAGACGGCATCAGAGTATTCTGTAACCCTCTGTGTATCACTGTACACGCTGACAGCAGGAGGCCGTCCCGTGTGTACATACTGTCTATTCATGTCAATATATATGATGGAGTCTGCTTTGGAATGACGTGTACATATTGTTTCAGACATCGGCTATTGTTTATGCCTTAGAACGATTGTAGCAATTGATTTTAGTCTTAAAGTGATGAATAATATACATTTATTGTTTGTACAGTATATACATATCCTCTACAAAACACTGTGGTCTCCTTAATCTTAGTAGTGCCTACCCTTCAGAACAGGGTCTAGGGAAAATACAAAAAATCCTTTGCTTTGCTTTGGTTTTTTCCCCATGTTTTGTAACGTCATTGTTTTCTTCTCTAAAACCCATCAAGGCCTCCGCTCAACAGGCATACTGTACGAAACTGTGGGAGTATTCTTCAGTATCCCCCCATCGGCCCCAGAGCCGCCCGCCCGTCCGGGCTCACTGGAGGCAGCTAGAACTGAGTTCTTTTTGTACCTGCGTCAGAGTACTTGAAGTTATTTTATTTAAAGATATTGTGGGAAACAAATGGTAGCGTTCTTTTTGTAGAAGCATTATTTTTCACTAGTGGATGTGTGTGTGTGTGTGTGTGTGTGAGAGAGCGAACGTGTGTGTATGTGGATGTGAGAGTGTGTTTGTGCGACTGTGTGGATGTTTGGCACGAACTTATTAAAAGGATGTTTTTAAATCCACAAAGTGTCTCCGGTGGTTTCTTTGCACTTCATTGCTGTCGCTCATCTTTCCTGCTGTTGAACTGAACACTTACTGCGCTCGATTAATGATCCGTCAAATAATAAATCTGTGAACTATATTCAAATGTCAAACTGCTTCAGCTGTTGCTATTTAAATTAGATTTATCTGTGGGATGCACACACTAACAAAACCTTTAAATATCACAAAAACAACCTTAACTTTAATTTAACTTCATAAAATCTTTAAAGTCATTGATGTGATTATTTTTAGTGGGACATGTATAAAAAAATACATCTATTATTTAAGCTTGCGTATTAAAATGAAATGCTAAAAATATGAAGCGTTCATTGAATAAGCAAGTTATACAATACAATGTCAAACATCTGAAGGAAAGACTGATGTGTAAACCGGATTATCATCTCAGTCGGTTCTGGAGGTTTAGTGTCGATATCGTAAACACGCGGTTCATTTAGGACAATCACGATATAATCACGGTAACTCGGAGCAAGACTGACGATATTGACCACATATTAAAGAGACTGACAGGTATAGGCCTATGACGTCATTAAAGATACATCTGAGGGACTCTGATTTACTTCCTTTAATTATTTACATGAATTTCCATTTTTAATGGATTTCACAGCTTTAAAATGTAAACAAATGTGTAAAGTAATTATTGTTATTTCAATGTGAGGTGGTATTTATTTTTGAACGTGTGTAAATTACGGACGCGTTTAGAGCGCAGAGTTAGATTTTCGGGTCTGAGATTACTGCAGTTATTGAAATAAAATGATATTTTGTAGGCAAAATCACGAACTTTAATATGAATAAGGTCTGACATTAACATAAACACTTTTAAAGCCTCACAGTAAACAAACGGCATGTGGTATTCGCTTGAGTCACGTGACTGAATCCGGAAGTCAACACGGAAGTGCGTCACGTCTTCACTGTCCGATCACTTTATGATTATTTAGCGGTAAATACGTAAATAAATGTATATTGTGTATTTGAATTTAAGAAATTAATAAATATAACAACAGGTAATAATACTGCCGTGAAGTGACATGAGTAAATAACGGTTTTGCGACAGTTGTCCGCTGACCTCCGTTATAGAGTAAATTGATGTTGTTTTATTCTCATTCTAATTAGATTGTTGATGTTTGTAGAAAACGCGTTAAAGTTAAAGGTTTGGCGGATCGATTACTAGAGATATTACTGTAGTTTACTGTTACAGAGATAATGGCGTCTGTTGTGATGTGTGATGTGTGATGTGATGTGTTGTGTGTGTGTGTTGTGTTGTGTTGTGTTGTGATGTGTGTTGTGTTGTTGTGTGTGTGTGTTGTGTTGTGTTGTGATGTGTTGTGTGATGTGTGTGTTGTGTTGTGTTGTGATGTGTTGTGTTGTGTTGTGTTGTGTTGTGATGTGTTGTGTGATGTGTGTGTTGTGATGTGTTGTGTTGTGATGTGTTGTGTGATGTGTGTGTTGTGTATGTGTTGTGTTGTGATGTGTTGTGTTGTGTTGTGTTGTGTTGTGTTGTGATGTGTTGTGTGATGTGTGTGTTGTGATGTGTTGTGTTGTGATTTGTGTTGTGTGTTGTGTTGTGTTGTGTTGTGTTGTGATGTGTTGTGTTGTGTGTGTTGTGATGTGTTGTGTTGTGATGTGTTGTGTTGTGATGTGTTGTGTTGTGATGTGTTGTGTTGTGATGTGTTGTGTTGTGTTGTGTTGTGTTGTGATGTGTTGTGTTGTGTTGTGATAGGTTGTGTTGTGTTGTGTTGTGTTGTGTTGTGATGTGTTGTGATGTGTTGTGATGTGTTGTGTTGTGATG
The DNA here is from genome assembly GCA_037178815.1 of Barbatula barbatula. Taxonomy (NCBI): domain Eukaryota; kingdom Metazoa; phylum Chordata; class Actinopteri; order Cypriniformes; family Nemacheilidae; genus Barbatula; species Barbatula barbatula. Next base: position 594,442 of record CM074082.1, on the reverse strand, counting down.
TGTTGTGTTGTGTTGTGTTGTGATGTGTTGTGTTGTGATGTGTTGTGTTGTGTTGTGTTGTGATGTGTTGTGTTGTGATGTGTTGTGTTGTGATGTGTTGTGTTGTGTTGTGATGTGTTGTGTTGTGTTGTGTTGTGTTGTGATGTGTTGTGTTGTGATGTGTTGTGTTGTGATGTGTTGTGTTGTGTTGTGTTGTGATGTGTTGTGATAGTGTTGTGTTGTGTTGTGTTGTGATGTGTTGTGTTGTGTTGTGTTGTGTTGTGTTGTGTTGTGTTGTGATGTGTTGTGATGTGTTGTGATGTGTTGTGTTGTGTTGTGATGTGTTGTGTTGTGATGTGATGTGTTGTGTTGTGATGTGTTGTGTTGTGATGTGTTGTGTTGTGATAGGTTGTGTTGTGTTGTGTTGTGATGTGATGTGATGTGTTGTGATGTGTTGTGTTGTGATGTGATGTGATGTGTTGTGATGTGTTGTGTTGTGATGTGTTGTGTTGTGTTGTGATGTGTGTTGTGTTGTTGTGTTGTGTTGTCTGTTGTGATGTGTGTGGTGTTGTGTGGTGTGGTGTGGGTGTTGTGATGTGTTGTGATGTGTTGTGTGTTGTGATGTGTGTTGTGTTGTGATGTGTGTTGTGTGGTGTGTGTGATGTGTGTGTGGTGTGATGTGTTGTGTGTGTTGTGTGGTGTGTGTGTTGTGTGTTGTGTTGTGATGTGTTGTGTGTTGTGATGTGTGTTGTGTTGTGTGTGTGTGGTGTTGTGTGGTGTGGTGTGGCGTGTTGTGATGTGATGTGTTGTGTGTTGTGATGTGTGTTGTGTTGTGTGTGTGTTGTGTTGTGTGGTGTGGTGTGATGTGTTGTGTGTGTTGTGTGGTGTGTTGTGTTGTGTGTGGTGTGTTGTGATGTGTGTGTGTGTTGTGTGTGTTGTGGGTGTGATGTGATGTGTGTGTGTGTGTGTTGTGTGTTGTGTTGTGTTGTGTTGTGTGTTGTGTTGTTGTGTTGTGTTGTGTGGTGTGGTGTGATGTGTGTTGTGTGTGTGTGGTGTTGTGTTGTGTGTTGTGATGTGATGTGTGTGTTGTGTGTGTTGGGGTGTGTGTGATGTGATGTGTTGTGTGTTGTGTTGTGTTGTGTTGTGTTGTGTTGTGTTGTGATGTGTGTTGTGTTGTTGTGTTGTGTTGTCTGTTGTGTTGTGTGGTGTGGTGTGGTGTGGTGTGATGTGATGTGTGTGTGTGATGTGTGTGTTGTGTGTTGTGTTGTGTTGTGTGTTGTGTTGTTGTGTTGTGTTGTTGTTGTGTTGTGTGGTGTGGTGTGATGTGTGTTGTGATGTGTGTGGTGTTGGTTGTGTGTTGTGATGTGTGTGATGTGTTGTGTGTGTTGTGGGTGTGATGTGATGTGTGTGTTGTGTGTTGTGTTGTGTTGTGTTGTGTTGTGTTGTGTTGTGATGTGTGTTGTGTTGTTGTGTTGTGTTGTCTGTTGTGTTGTGTGGTGTGGTGTGATGTGATGTGTGTTGTGATGTGTGTTGTGTTGTGTTGTGTGGTGTGGTGTGGGTTGTGTGTGTTGTGTGGTGTGGTGTGTTGTGTTGTGTGTGGTGTGTTGTGATGTGTGTGTGTGATGTGTTGTGTGTGTTGTGGGTGTGATGTGATGTGTTGTGATGTGTTGTGTTGTGTTGTGTTGTGTTGTGTTGTGTTGTGTTGTGATGTGTGTTGTGTTGTGTTGTTGTGTTGTGTTGTCTGTTGTGTTGTGTTGTGTTGTGATGTGTGTTGTGTTGTTGTGTTGTGTTGTTGTTGTGTTGTGTTGTGTGGTGTGTGTGTGTGTGTTGTGATGTGTGTGGTGTTGTGTTGTGTGGTGTGATGTGTTGTGTGTGGTGTGTTGTGTGTGATGTGTTGTGATTGTGTTTGTGTTGTGTTGTGTTGTGTTGTGTTGTGTGGTGTGATGTGTTGTGTGTGGTGTGTTGTGTTGTGTTGTGATGTGTGTGTTGTGATGTGTTGTTGTGTTGTGTTGTGTTGTGTTGTGTTGTGTGTGTGTGTGTTGTGTGTGTGTTGTGGTGTGTTGTGTGTGTTGTGTTGTGTGTGTGTGTTGTGATGTGTTGTGTTGTGTTGTGATGTGTTGTGTTGTGATGTGTTGTGTTGTGTGTGTGTGTTGTGTTGTGATGTTGTGTGTGTTGTGTTGTGATGTGATGTGTGTGTGTGTGTGGTGTTGTGTGGTGTGGTGTGGCGTGTTGTGTGTGTGTGTGTGTTGTGTTGTGATGTGTTGTGTGTTGTGTGTGTGTTGTGTTGTGTGTGTGTGGTGTGTTGTGTGTGATGTGTTGTGTGTTGTGTGTGTGTTGTGTTGTGTGTGTGTTGTGTTGTGTGGTGTGTTGTGTGTGTTGTGTGTGTTGTGTGGTGTGTGTGTGTGTGTGTGTGTGTGTGTTGTGATGTGATGTGATGTGTTGTGTGTGTTGTGTGTGTGTGGTGTGATGTGATGTGATGTGTTGTGTTGTGTGTTGTGTTGTGTTGTGATGTGTGTTGTTGTTGTGTTGTGTTGTTGTTGTGTTGTGTGGTGTGGTGTGATGTGTGTTGTGATGTGTGTGGTGTTGTGTTGTGTGTTGTGTGTGTGTGTTGTGTGTGTTGTGGGTGTGATGTGATGTGATGTGTTGTGTGTTGTGTTGTGTTGTGTTGTGTTGTGTTGTTGTGTGTTGTGTTGTTGTGTTGTGTTGTTGTTGTGTTGTGTGGTGTGGTGTGATGTGTTGTGTTGTGTGTGTGTTGTGTTGTGTGGTGTGGTGTGATGTGTTGTGTGTGTTGTGTGGTGTGGTGTGTTGTGTGTGGTGTGTTGTGATGTGATGTGATGTGTTGTGTGTTGTGTTGTGTGTGTGTTGTGTTGTGTTGTGTTGTGTTGTGATGTGTGTTGTGTTGTGTTGTGTTGTGTTGTCTGTTGTGTTGTGTTGTGTTGTGATGTGTGTTGTGTTGTTGTGTTGTCTGTTGTGTTGTGTTGTGTGGTGTGATGTGATGTGTGTTGTGATGTGTGTGGTGTTGTGTTGTGTGGTGTGATGTGTTGTGTGTGGTGTGTTGTGATGTGATGTGTTGTGATGTGTTGTGTGTTGTGTTGTGTTGTGTTGTGTGTGTGTGTTGTGTGGTGTGATGTGTGTGTGTGTGGTGTGTTGTGATGTGTTGTGATGTGTTGTGTGTGTGGTGTGATGTGTTGTGTGTGGTGTGTTGTGATGTGTTGTGATGTGTTGTGTGTGATGTGTTTTTGTGTTGTGTTGTGTTGTGTTGTGTTGTGTTGTGTTGTGTGATGTTCTCTGACTGACTGATGTGAACCAATAGATGATGTGAAGCTAGAATAACAGCCTTCATACTGTAAATGACTTTATATATTTGTTTAGTGGTGTTTGTGTAAATATAGTTTATCAGCAGGGACTAAAGTCAAACCATCGCCTGATAGCACACATACATCTGCTCTACATCTCTGAGACGTCTGCTGTCAGACCTCTAGAAGACGTCTGTGAGATGTGTATGATTTAGAATGGATGAACAACTGCTCTTTCTAAGATGTTTAGCAGATGTTCAGATGTATTGCAGATGTGACCGTGAGCCAGATGGATTGTGCTATCAGTGATGTCACTGAGTAAATGAAGTGTGTTTTATGTTTATGAATCTTGCAGTGTGTGTGTGTGTGTGTGTGTGTGATCCTCTGTACTGTACTCTTGTGTTGTGTGTGTGCGCAGGTCATCAGAGAGAGAGAGAGAGAGAGACAGGTGCAGTAGAGATGGTGTCTCTCATGTGCACATTACAGACACACAGAGATGATGTCAACTGCTGTGTGTTCTCCGGCTCTCTTCTGGCCACCTGCTCGGCTGATAAAAGCATCTGTGTGTTCTCTACCGGAGACTTCAGTGAGATGGCCTTCTCTCCTCTCTCTGGACACGGCTACGGCGTCCACTGCTGCTGTTTCAGTCCCTGCGGTCGATACCTCGCCTCCTGCTCCACGGACGCCACCACCGTACTGTGGGACATGGACACGGGAGAGATCGAAGCCGTCCTGGAGCATCCCGGCAGGAGTCCGGTCCGAGTCTGTGCCTTCTCTCCTGATTCATCATATCTGATGTCTGGAGGGTCAGACGGGACCACCGCGCTGTGGGATTTCACCTCCAGAACCCTGCACAAGTACATGTGTGACATCACACACTTCACAGTCTCTCATTAGCACGAACGCTTTATTGCTGGTAAAAGAGTGTTTAGTGATTTCTTGACCCGTGTGTGTGTGTGTGTGTGTGTGTGTGTGTGTGTGTGTGTGTGCGTGCGTGTGCGTGTGTGTACAGGAGCGGCTCCGTGTCTGACACCAGTATCGTGGCGTGTTCCTTCACTCCGTGCTCTCAGCTCTTTATCACCGGCTCTTCATATGGAGATCTGAGGCTGTGGGATCTCAACATGAATCATCAGCACGCAGAGAAGAACGCTCATGACCTCGGCGTCTCCTGCTGTCAGTTTGCTCCACAGACGATGAAGGGTGAGAATGAAAAACTCTTTATGTTGTTTCATCACAAACACTGAAACACACATCACAGATGATCAGAAGTGTTTGTTCTCTACTGTATTCTGAGTCTTTGACACGTTATATTCTTGACATAAAGTCAGAGATGTTTGTCTCTCTCAGACGCAGACGGCTGTGTTCAGTTTCGTCTGGCATCATGTGGACAGGACAGTTTGCTGAAGATATGGATTGTTTTTCGTGTCTCTACTGCAGGTCTGATGCTTTTCTCTTTCTGTGTTTGTGTTCTTGTGTTTTTATATATTTGTATTATTTGTGTTCAGATGTAAAGATGAAGCTCGCTCACACTCTGACGGGTCAATCTGCTCCGGTTCTGTCATGTGCTTACTCTGCTGACGGACAGATGCTGGTGTCCGGGTCAGTACCACACACACACACACACAACAGTAAACCAAACCATCACACAAACCTTTCTGCATTTACACATGAACATATTTCTGTTATGAGTCTGTCATGGTAACTTTTCTTTCTTATTGTACAGTAAAGAGCGAGTTTGCTCACTGCTAGCAGAGAATACATACGGGCTGTTGAAAAGTTCAATTTCCTATAATGTCATTGCAGATGCCGTATGATATTAAATTATATTGAAATTACATGATCCTGTCAAATATTGGCGTCCGATATTGGATTAATTTAACACCACGAGAAGGTTCATTAACTGCATGGAGGCTTTGAGCTGCATGTCTGAATAATCCAACGTTTTTTCTCCTGGCGAAACATTTCAATAGAACAGCACAGAGTTTATTTAAGGTCATTAAAGAAATGTTCAATAATAAGTCAAATATGAGTTAAAGTTGTAAATAAAATCACCTTTGAAGATTGTTTGTAAGACTTATTGTATTTTAATCTTAACTTGTGCCTCTCTTAAAATGTGAAGTCGATCCTAGCTAGTGTTGTAAAGTGACCGATATCAGAACCAGACGATAGTTGTTTGTTAAAATAATCCTATCGGTGCATCACTACTGCCAAGCACTTCTGTCCTGATCTATTTCTCTCAGCTTTGTGTTTATGATGTGCTAAAAGAATAACCTTCACTAACAAGCTAAAGGGATTGAATGAAAGTGAAAGTCCTGCACATCAGTTCCTTTATCTTCCACTAGGTGACGCTGTGAAAGCACAGACATACCAGTGTGTGTAATGTTGAATGACAGCAGCTGCTGTAGATCAGACTAGAAGATGAAAACATGAAGATTATAGAGACAGCGTATCTTTTCCTCTCTCTTTCATTTACACTAAACACAATAAATCTGACCGCTCCTAATATCCCTCATGTGTCAGCTGACAGACAGACAGACAGATACAGTCAACAGACAGACAGACAGACAGATACAGTCAACAGACAGACAGACAGACAGATACAGTCAACAGACAGACAGATACAGTCGACAGACAGACAGACAGACAGACAGATACAGTCAACAGACAGACAGGCCCAGCTTTACGGCTCATGAAGAGGTGGTCTGATAATCTCTCTCTCTCTCTCTCTCTCACAGATCTGTGGATAAAACGGTGACTGTGTATCAAGCTGTGAGTCTCATTCATATTCATCATATATTGTGTCCAGCCAGTCAATATCATAAAGGATGATTGAAAGTGTTTTGCATGTGTTGTGATGCTGATGTCGTGTGTGCAGAATGAAGGGGTTTTACTCTACACACTTAACCAACACGACAGGTGAGTTTCTCTCTTCACATCTTCTGTACATCAGCTCTTTGCTGTTAAAGACCGTGGTGGTGTTTGACAGGTACGTGACAGCCTGCGCTTTCTCCCCCACGGCCGCCATCATCGCCACCGGCTCCATGGACAAGACTGTTAATATCTGGAGGGTGGAGGACGGTGCCAGCGCTCACGGTGGGTCATTCTACATTTCTAAAATAAATATGAAACAGCGTTTTAAACTATCCCTGTGGTTGTAAAAACAGATCGTCCCGCCCAACAAACAGTTGTTTCACTGAATTATGTGTTTCACTTTCTTTTACATGGATTTCATTCCTCAATCTGAAGGCAAATCTCTTCCTGGTGAGTGTTTTTGAGTTCATATTGAGATCTTGAGAAATCTGAGCTCAGTTTCTCTTCATTTCATCTCACAGATTTGAAAGTGACGTGTTTGTGAGATATTGTTTTCTTATGGTTAAGATCAGAGGATTGTCAGTGTGAATGTGCAGATTACTGAGCTGTTTAGAGCTTTTGGAGGAAAATGTTCCTTTTAGCCAAACTTTACTTTTTACTTTTAATTAGATTTGTTTGTTTATTGTTGTGTTCCTCTTATCAGATGACATTGCTTCCGTTTCAAGTAATGAAGGTAAGACAGCAAAACATAAAGTCTAAAGCTGTATGCATCTAAAGAAATAGCCGCCATCCTCATCATCAAACTATAAAGCTTCATGTCTCAAACTGATTCCAGATGATGTCATAAACCTGACAGTGTGTTGTGTTGTTGTCTCAGGCAGCAGCATCCGAGCACACTGCAGACGGATGGTCAGCGAGTGGTCTGAGGAGGATGTGTTGTCATGGTTACGGGAGGAGGGTTTGGAGGCTGTGATGGACGCGTTCAGATCCAATAACATGGATGGAGAAGAGCTGCTGTCGCTCACCAAGGAAACCCTGAGCTCTGATCTGCACATCGGTATGATTTTCACGATCTGTGTTCACATCACAATCACACATGTGGCCTCAGCTGAGCCGTGTCATGTGTTATATAACATGTAGTGTCTCGTTCATGTTACCTAATCTCCATTGAGTGATGTTTTGGGGAAACATCATGGAGGAATGGGCCAAACTAACACCTAATCCCAGAGATTGTGCTGGATGTAAACATGGGATTTGTTGTGTGTTATGTAAAGCACTTGTAGAGTTTGTGTGTTTCAAAGCTGATTATTTCTGCTTTTTACAACAGCAGAAATCAAATATATACTGTATTTAGGTCAAATGTGTTGTTGTGTTCTCAGAGTCTTTGGGTGTGCGGAGTAAAGTCATGAAGAAGATTGAAGAGTTGAAGATGTCTTTTGTGTGTAACGGCACTCCAGACGAGTACCTCTGTCCAATCACACGTGACATCATGAGAGATCCGGTGATCGCTGCAGGTGAGGGAGGCTACATGACACATGAACATCCACAGACACTGATCTCTGGACAGTCACGCATGGATCCTGCTCTTGGTTTAGTTTACATTTGAACTCTTTTACAGTCGTCACGTGTGTTCTGTGTGCAGATGGTTACTCGTATGAACGGGAGGCTATCGAGAGCTGGATCAACACAAAGAACCGCACCAGTCCGATGACCAATCTGCCGCTCCAGACCACCCTTCTGACACCTAACCGAACTCTTAAAATGGCCATCTGCCGCTGGACCACTAACCAGTGATCATGATAAAACTGATCTCAGACCAGTGACGTCTGTGGCGTCACTAAGAACCTGTTAGTCATGTAATGTTTGTCTTCATGACAGTTACATAAAAAGGTCGATTGGTCTCGTTTCAGTCTGAAATCTGTTGTGTCCAGTATAGTTGTGAAGTGTCTTTACTGCTTGTTGGTCAGATTAGTTCTTAAGACACAGTTTTAATTAGCCGCTACGTTTATGCTTCTGACCTGCGATCATAATTTGATAAAGAACTCGGATCTCGTAGCTCAACACAGTCCTGAGTCTAATTTGAGATCAGGGGCCGGTTGCATAAACTGCTTAGGACTAGTCTTACAAGTTAGTCATCCCATTTCTTTCTTCAAGACTTTTTTCTTAAAGTCCGTTACATAAAAAGGAAGTTTGGTCTAATGAAATCTGTAAAGTAAGAGTGATGGTCTTAAATAATTGTTCGGTGAGATCTGCGGTTATAGTTTATAGTTGAAACCTTCATTTGAGCTCAAGTTCAGTCTTATGATCTTGTCAGAAAGCTGTTTGATATAAATATTATCAGGGTTCATTTCAATCATGATGCAGATGATAAAGAGATTGGTAAAGTTTGAAGCAGCAGTCCTTTATTACAGTTTATACCGCGGGCTGTTAAACGCTTCAATCTGATTGGTTGACAAACATTATATGGGTGTGGTTATAGCTCCCTGAATGGCCCGGCGTCAATGATTCCTTACATATGAGTTGGTTCCAAAATGAACATTTTTAATTAGAAATAATGTCTTTTATTATGTTAACATGTTTTTATTGTGATTTATTGATGTTAGTTTGCTGTATTCTTGTAGTTGTTATGGCTTAAATCAAAACCAACCAACTGCAGTTTGATTGATATTCATTGGACTGTACAATAAAACATGAGTTTATCTCATTTTGGAACCAAAGCATGAAACACTCTTTATGCACGTATGACTAACAGATGTTTTATTACTAAATCAGTTTAGTGCTGCATTAACAGTTCATATATTTACTGTATAAAACTCTGTGATCTTATAACAGAATGTAACCGTAAGACTACCGTAACTCATACATGATAAACAAACACATGATCTCTGTTAGTGGACACAAGACACTTTTAAAGGCTCATCAGAAGCGTGTTTCATTAACGTCTTTCTGTTGACTACTAATCATTCTGAATGATCACATCTGGGAAGACAAGAGTCTTTCAGTCCGCACTTTTAGAGCACATCAGATTTCTCAGACGTTTTTTCCTAAAATTGCTCAGATGAAATAAAAAGAGAATCAAATGAGAGCGTAATTGTGTGAAGACATAAATGTTGATTCTTGAGGTGAAATAATCTGGATTTGATGAGAAATGTTTGACTTGAACTTGACTTTTGACCGCAGACGAGACGGATCTGAGCTCAGTTTCACACACTGTTGACGTCTCTTCTCAAACTCTCATGACAGACACACTTCTGACTCTTTTTCTCAAGAGAAATATCTGAGACAGTCTTTCCACTTGTTCTGCATTCCATCTCATGAGTTGAAGAAATTGAGATATTAAGCAAACGTTGTCTTATGAAACGATGAGTTTTCATCTTCTGGTTTGAATCTATATCTATACACTGAAAGTATTGGTTAAAACTGTCTTTACGGTCAGACTCGTAATAAACATGAGTCACAATGTGAATGTTCATTATGAAATAAACCGGACTAACTGAAGTCTTAAGTCTGGGGTTTTATTGATATATATGATCCTGAAATATTGACATACATATCAGCTCTATACATGACCACAAATAATGTACATATGAAACAACATCTATGACCTCTTGATAACACGCCCATGAATGTCTGCTGTATACGTTCATTTCTACAATCATATTGCTATTTCATAACATACAGCTGTGCAAAAATAACTCGTATATAAAATTCAAATATTGCTTTAGTCCGACAACAAGCCAAAAATAAATAACAGTGAGCGGATGATGAGAACACACACACCTGTACACAACATTCATCACACATGTAAGTCAGCTCGTGTATCTCGATCCATTATTTGAATCTTTGCTCTCTCGTGTTAGTATGTTCTTAAAAACATCTGAAGCTGTAAACGCAAATAAACAACATTCTTGTGCGCTTCAAACTTCCAAGTTGTGTCTTGAGATGAGTAAATATGAAATAAGAGTACTTATGTTTAAGTCATATTTCTGTGAATGAGTTTGTAGCTACACGTTGGATTCGATGAAGGAGCGTTTGGGTTTGATGGAGCTGATGTGGATGGGATTGTCCCGGGCCAGGCTGGCCTGTTTGTGCTGTTGTAGCGGGTTACTGGGGGGGTGAAACTCAGTGGTGTGTGTGCTGTTATGAACGGGGTCCTGATAAGAGAACTGGAGGTCACCGGGCGGTCCATGCGTGTTCCCGACGAGCCCTTCCGGAGCGAGTCCCTGCCAGCCGTAACCGGGCATCTGGTTGCCGTGGTGACCTTGCACCTGCTGCAGCTGAAAACGTGCAGTCTTGTCAATGATACCCATAAAGGGGCGTGGCTTATGCTCCGAGTGGCGCACACGGGCGCTCTCCGCCAGGTTTCCACCGGACACTCTCACGCTGCTGCTCCTGCAGAACTCTCCTCTTGGCTCAACGACGCCCTCCGCGGGTTTCTCTGTGTTAGTAAACTGACCGCCTGTGCCCCTGTGTCCGATGTCAATACAGGGTCCTGCCCGGAGGGAGGTGGGCCGGTGACGGCTCGGCATGGGACTGGATCCGGCGCTCTGAGGCGTCCTGCTGTCGGCAGACAGAGAGCAGCTGTACTCACGGCTTTTCATGCTCTGAGCCTGTCTGGACGGGTGGCGGCGGTGTGCGGCAGAGCCGGGAGCGGGTACAGAGACGGCGGACTGGACGTTTGATAGCGCCAGGCACAGAGAGTCGGGTAAAGTGCGGCTCTGATGCCAGTTCTCCTTCCTCTGCGTCTGCTCACGTCTGCTGTCCTCGTCTTCCTCTGCCTGTAACATGTTCACACTGAGACTGTCTGGGCTTTTCTCTACGCACTCAATGTCATGTTCATCTTCATCATCCTCCTCATCATCGTCATCGAGGTCTTCCTCATGATGCGAGGGGTTGGTATGACAGGAGGGGTGTTTGGATGCCTGCAGCTGAAGGTGTTGGCACTCTTCCTCCACGCGCGTCAGCAGACGACGAATCTCTCGGTTACTGGGACACAGACGGGCCGCTTCGTAGAGATCAGACAACGCTGCTGCAAACTGCCTGAGGACAAGAAAAATAAATATTAGTAATGAATATACTGTATAATGTTGTAAGATCCGTGAGATCTTCATTCAAAATGTATGAATGCATTAGAGTGACTAATTGTCCCTTAATAAAGAGAGAGAAGTGTATGGAGCTTTCCTACCTGCTGCTTCTCTTGGCTCGAGCACGAGCATAAAACGCCTCATAAGACTTGGGCTTCAGTTCAAGAGCTTTGGTGGCAAACTCCTCAGCCATGCCAAAGTCCTGCACAGAGAGAGAGAGAGAGGTATATATAGATGCTCATTTATTATGATTTTATTCAAATGTTCCTGTGCTTTGGCAATGTAAAACTGATTAGATCATGCCAATAAAGCTTCTCTGAATCTTGAGAGAGAGAGAGAGAGAGAGCACTATTCTAAGAGCTTCTCAATACTTGCATTATTTGTATGCTTTGGCAATACGAATGTACATTTTGTCATGCCAATAAAGCAAAAGCACACTTAAATTAAACACTTTGAGAGATGGAACACGTGCGTGTCTGTATTCTGCTGGTGTTGAATGTGTAATGCTGTGATTTTATAATTCAAATACAGAACCAAAACCGTTTAATGATCTTATTCAAACAGAATCACAGGTATCAGGATCCACAGCAACTGTCTGTCTCGCACATGAGCTCATCAAAACACATCGAAACCGAAATATTCATGTTTACAAGCTGTTATTTGTGTTACATACGTTGGATTTTCGGCGACAGCGAGACAGGTTGAGATAGAGAGAAACTCGCAGTTCCCTGAAGGCCTTGAGGTCGTCCCCGAAACCTTCGCGTGGAAACTTTCTCAGTGCGTACTGATACCTCTGAGCCGCTTCCTTCATCTTCCCTTTCTGAGAAAGACAGACGTGTAGTGTATGAGAGAAAGAAACAACACAGCAACTAATGTCACATGATCCACTCATTAACGTCGAGCTCAAGACCTTATACAGCAGGTTTCCCTCCTCCATGAGTCTCTGCAGGAGGATGATGAGAATGTCCGGTTTGGAGGTGGCCATGGCCCAGGCGGCGTTCCCTGCGACAGACACACAGACAGACGTCAGTGCTGACAGACAGACAGACAGACAGATAGACAGACACTCACAGGACGAGTGAAACATGTACCTGAGCGCTCATAAGGAGATGTTCTGTAGCCTTTAACAGTGACAGCAGCACAGAAAACACCAGAAACAAAGAGTGAAGAACATATGAAAGAAGAGCAGAAACTGACCTCACTGAAGAAATACAGTACAGCAACACATCCTACATTACACCACAGCAGAATATAAAACACATACTTATTAAATATTCATGTTGGTTTAAGCAAATTCATTCATTTTCAAGAAATATCCTCTGAACTCTGTCAGTATACTCAAGGCTTAGCATCACTGTTCTTGTGTATGTTTGTATATCTGTTGTGTTTTTAGGACGGATTGAGCGTTTACACTTGAAAGAATAACACTGAACTCTGTATTATCTAGAACATCCAAAATAAAAACAGTAAGATGTTGAACACTCACGCAGTTCACTTGAAACACAACTCATTTGCAAAATCAGATAACGGCGTATTGAAAGCACAATTTAAAAACGTGATATACAAAAAACAGTAAATAATAAAACCGGAGCGGTTTGTTTTTGCAAATAAACTCTTCAATTCAATTCAATTGTATTTATACAGTGCTTTCACATGCATTGTGCATTGTTCCAAAGCAGCTTTACAGAAAAAAAAAGGGTAAAACACAGAACATGAATAATTTAACTTGTTATAAAAAAGACCTAGTAAATAATATCTAATGTCAGCATCTCTCGGTGGTTCATTTAGCATATTTTGGCTGAAAAGATGTGTCTTTAATCTAGATTAAAATTGGGCGAGTGTGTCTGATCCTGGAATAATATCAGGAAGGTTATTCCAGAGTTTAGGGTCTACGCATGAGAAAGCTCGACCCCCTTTGGTGGATTTAGTTATTCTAGGTATTATCAAAAGTCCCGCGTTTTGAGATCTTAGAGAGCGTGATGGGTTGTAGTGTGATAGAAGCTCTGTTAGGTAGGTAGGGGCTAAACCCTTTAAGGCTTTATAAGTGATTAAAAGAACTTTAAAGTCAATACGATACTTAATGTGTATCCAGTGAAGGGTTGATAACATTGGGGTTATGTGATGGTATTTTCTGGACCTGGTTAGAACTCTGGCAGCTGCGTTCTGAACTAACTGTAGTTTGTTTATTGATGATGAAAGACAAACACTAAGTAGAGCATTACAGTAGTCAAGTCTTGAGGTCATAAATGCATGAATAAGCTTCTCCGCGTCAGCAACACACAGAATATTTCATCATTTGGCAACATTTCTAAGTGTGAACTAACACTTATTTAAATCAGGAGACAAAATCAGTCCACTGTCCTTCTTTCTGTAGCATATAGAAAGACCAATCACAGCGGTCCAGAGTGACCGTCACATTCACACACACTCGCTCACACCAGAGGTTGTGTTGATGTTGTGTAAAGAGCTGAGTTAAGAGTGTCATACATCACCAGTGTCCTACTTCACTTCAGCTGTGAGTCTGACCTGCTTTCACATCACATTCACAACTCAGGGCTCTCAGAACAAATGTTCTCTGTTCTAGAGGTGATCTAGATTCTAAAGGACGACACACAAACCCAAGAGACCGATGACAGAATGTGTGTCATGATGTTCTGAGGTGAAACTCACCCAGTTTAGCTCCTTTCTTCAGCAGCGTGACCACCACTGACGTGTTTCTGCTTCCTATCGCTCGATCCAGAGGTCTCATGCCGCTGTAATCCATGTGTTCGATCGCCGCTCCACAATCCACCAGATAATGAACCTAAAACACATCACACGCAACGTTAAAACACGTTCATTCTGTTCCACAACATGTAACATGACAAGAAAAGGAAAGGTCTTTTCCGGCTTCATCTTGTTTTGGATTCACTCCACATTTGTTCATTGTCCTTCAGCTTACTATATCAGCATCTCCGTAGAACGCGGCGAGGTCGAGTGGGGTGCGTCCGTGTTTATCCGTGTGGTCTATCTGAGCTCCTCTCTCCACCAGAACCTCCACCGCTTTCTTCTGGCCTTTCAAACAGGCCCAGCCCAGAGGGGTCAGACCATCTTTATCCACCGCCGCCACACACGCTCCTGCACACACAACACACACTCTAACATCAGCGGCTCAACATGACCTTTGACCTCTGACTCCGGGTCACTGACCCCGTGACAGCAGAAAGTCTGCCGTGGGCAGGTGTCCCTCGCTCGCGGCCACCATCAGCAGAGAACGTCCGTGTTTATCAGTGCAGTTCACATCCGCACCACGCTGAACAAATAACTCCACTATCTGAAACACACCAGAGACAAACATGACACGACACGCATGTGCACGTGAGTCGAGAGCGGTGCTCGTCATACCTGTGTGTGTCCATGTCTGACCGCATTAAAGATGGGAGACACGCCTCTGTGGTTGGGTTGCGTGACATTGGCTCCCTGATCCAGCAGGAAGACACACCCCTCTAGTTTGCCCCGCCCAGCTGCAGCACTGAGAGCTGAACACAAACACTGCACTTTCAAACAGCATCATCAAGTTTAGCATGTGAAATTCAACCAATCAGATCGCTGGAATCTCCTGGGGTCATGAACATGTACAGCTGGTGTGGTGATCTGATCCATTATTATGATGACAACATGTACAAACCTGTTTCCCCCCACAGTGTGTCTTGACCATCAATCTCTACTGACAACTCATCATCATCATTCAATGTCAACAACATCTTCACCACCTGAAAACACACAATCATCACACAAAGTTCAAGGGTCATCAAAATGTGTGTGTGTGTGTGTGTGTGTGTGTCTTAACCCATGTGTGTGTTGGTACCTGTGTGTGTCCCATGCTGGAGGCGGCGATGAGTGCCTGTTGTAGTGTTGTGTTCTTCAGCTCTGAGCTCCAGGAGTTTTTCTCCAGAAGACACTGCAGAACCTCAGTGTGACCTCTCAGAGCAGCGTGAACCAGAGCACACTGACCGCTCTTATCAGCATGATCCACCTGACGGACACACACATCACATTCTGACTGATCATGAATGAAGATCTGAGGTTTGTGTATGTTTGTGTTGTGTTCCTGTCGACTGACCTTTGCTCCCTTTCTGCAGAGTAAAGTGACCAGCGGCAGGTGTCCCGATGCCGAGGCGTAACACAGTGATGTCATGCCGTTCTCTGACTGTCCGTCCACCGGAGCGCCGGACTCCAGGAGCAGAGCGGCCATCTCCAGATGACCCAGATGACACTGGACACACAACACTGGTGCCCCGTTCAACACTTCTGTACGATGACACACACTCGCTCCTCCCAGAATCAACAACCTCGACACCTACACAACAACAACAACAACAACACTACTACATCTCATTCACCTTGATCTGAAGACCACACAGTGAGTTATCACCACACTAACTTAATGACCACAGTCAACAACACTCAGAACTTCACATCTGCTCTCAATACATCACATTTATTAACAAACAATAACATTTATGTCATCAAGACAAGATTTGTTTGCTGGGATTTGCTCTGGAGCACGCAGGTGATGGGGGTTTACTGACAGCCAGCACACATCTCTGATGCATACGTCATAGCACACGGATGAATATAGAAAACAGCCAATCCGTGAGACGATCAAAGTGTTTCCTGGTGGAGTTGTGCTGACCTTCACATTAGGTGTGTAGAGGTTTCTGAGAGATGACAGAGCCGCTGACAGACTGTCTGTACTGTAACTGATCCACAGAGGCTGAAGAACACTGGAGGAAACACCCGTTCTCTTACTGTGACCCTGACAACACAACACCACCACATGAGGTCATCATCAACATCATGACGTCACATCAAACAAACACACAGTGACATTCAGACCTTAAATATGTGTGCTTTGAGTATGTGATGGCCCAGCTCCATGGTCTGCTGACGGTTGAGTTTTCCATCCTGACGTGAAAGCATGAAGGCCATCAGAGCGTGTCCACTTCTGATCAACAACAACAAACAAACAAACAAACAACACATGATCAAGAGAAACAACACACTCATGAGCTGGATGATCAGAAGATCAGCACATAAATCAACACCCATCATTCTCTCCGTCCATTCAAATGTTTCATCAGTGATCAGTGAGTCTCTCTTCTGCTCAAGAGTGATGGATGCTTTTATAAACCACAACATTCAATCACGCGCGTGTGTGTGTGTGTCTGGACAGATAATGAAAATGACACACACACACACACACACACACACACACACACACACAAACTCTGTCTAAACTCAATTAACAAAGCAAACAATCCCTCACAAGTGACTGAGCTGTGGAGCATCATGCTGGGCTGTTGCTATGCGGTTACTAAGGAGTCCTGGATGCTGCTTTATATGATGGTTTCACTCAGGCAAAGCTCATACTGCACAGGAAGTGACATCGCTGCTCACCTGGGGTCACACAGGAAATCAGTGCTCTCGCCATCGGCCCTCCACACCAGCCACTCCCTGAACGACGGGTGACAGAACATACGCGTCCGGTCCCGACGGCCAATCAGAAAGCAGGACAGAACGTCCATGCGCTGCTGGAAATCCTCCCAGTTGAGTTGACCCGTGACAGAGCCGGCATTAAGTGCTCTGAAGAGCTGTTCGTCCGTCAGCGGGTGAAGAGACGCCAGAGCCACGTTCAGCAGCGGCAGCGCACGCTCAAACGCCGAGGCTGATGGGAACTTCATATTACACTGCAGCAGATAGACCTCGGACAGACACGCGGGGATGACTTTATAACTGGAGCTTTTAATGACCAGGTGACCCTTGTTGAACAGATCCAGGGTCAGTTTCAGGTAGAGATACGAGCCCTGACTCAGAGCCGTCAGGTGAGAGGTCAGTTTAGACATGTGACTCGGGTCAGTTTTGCCGTTAATGGCGATGTTACTCATGATGTCGGGACTGTGCTCCATACGGTGCTGGATGTAAGAGGAAAGGTCGGAGGTTATATCCTTGTTGTCATGGAAATCGTTCAGGGAGATGATGGGAAATGGCAGGAGACTGGTGACGTCCTGAGAAAAGAACACAAAATCAGTTCAGGTTTTTGTTTAGCATGTGACCGCATATAAAGAGATTTCATTTGGATTAAAGCAGTCTGATCACAGTCTTAAACACAAACACATTCTATGTATTTTAATAATGATTTTATTTAGTACACTGTTTTTCTCTCCACTGTTTGTTCGAGAATGTGTTGCTCTCCAACAATCCAAACGTGCTCTAGACAGACAAATCGATTAGATTTCAGTATTCCGACCATAAATATTCATGTTAACTTGTAAATGACTACACATTTTATTTTGAACTGCATTGATTTTCAAGTAAATCAAATAAATACAGCGGAAAACATTAAGGCGGATGTCCGTTTGTAATGTAAGTGGCCATAAATTAATTTCTCTTGACTAAATGATGTTTTTATCAACGCTCACATGTAGGTTGTTGTTAATACATCATAGGTCAAAGAGCATACGGGTCACATGACCATAAAACGTAGCGGACGCAGAATGACCCGCATGTATTCATACTACTCCCATATAGAACGTGCTGTTTTAATGGCCGACATGTAGGTACTTATTCAAATTCAGTACGTACTGTGACAGTATGCGATTTAGGACGCAGCCAGAGACTTAAGGGATGTGTCGGTGTTTCTTGAGTAATAACAATTCTCTCAGACCGAAGCTTTATGAACCTCACAATGTCATCTATGAGTTTATGAACTATCGGTCACCACCAACACCAGCACTCGTATGTGAGAAAGGTTTTTCCATTTGGATGTGTGTGTCAGCTAGATTGGGGTCATGTGATTCTGTGAGTAAGAGAGAGAGAACATACATGTGTGCAGCGTTGCATCACAGCCGTTATCCACCTTACATAACGTCAGTCTCTGGAGACGGACAGAATCCAGCCTGACACACACACACACACACACACACACACACACACACACCCAAACACCCGCCGGTGACCTCAGCACATCATCATCATCATCATCATCATCATCACACAGAGCACATCAGGACACCTTCTGAACGTTCAGTCTGTGCTGTACCTGCTGAAACATCCCATCTCCTGTCAGCACATGTGATCTGTGATGTCACCACACGCAGGATTGACAGGTCTGTTACTGTCATCAATCTTGTATATTTCTACCAATAACACGCTGATAAAAGTCCCTTTAACATCAAGAAGCTGTTTTAAAAACCTTGAGAGAACGATGGACAAATGTTCCCTCTAAGACAAGAGTATCTCACCAGCAGGTTATTCCTGACGGTCACCACGAGCTTCAGCCACGCAGGAAACTTTGAGATGATTTTGGTGATGAAGGAGGTGATGGTGTCTCCATAGTCAGGCTTATGAAACTCCGCCTCGTTCAGACCGTCCACCAGAATGATGTAATCCTCGTCTGGAATCTTCCTCTCTGAACACAACAGGTGAGATGATTTTAAGATCATGGCCGTGAAATAAACAATGATGACTCTTATGTGTTATTCAATATTGTAGTTTTTAATTATAAATGATTTATCTGTGAATATGTATTCAAATGACATCTATTCTTTTGACTCTTATAAGGACTTTTACGCGGTCAAGCCTGAATGTGAGTTTGTGTGTTGTGAAGATGGATTTTATATTCATTACATCATTACGGTCACCTGCACCTGAAGCTTGCAGGTCTGAGTTCATACATGACGTGTATAAGGCTGCGTTCGCCGTGTAAGTCTGACATTACAAACCAGAACACTTTCATCTGAGACTTCAGTGCTGTCTTCATTTCCATACTGGAAATCTGCTCAAACGTCCTGTTAATTCCTTCATCTGTCGCTCTCGACACCATCTGCTCACATGTGTAGCGCTCCAGGATCTCTCTTCCCTCCTCATTGCCTCTCAGCAAACATATTAACTGTACATACGTGCGTGTGTGTGATGTGTCTCACCCTTGTGCAGGAGCGTGATGGGCTCCAGGACGCCCTTCCTGAAGGCGGCGGCAGGGTCCTGAACGCAGGAGCGTAAGCTCAGCAGTCCCTGTAGATGTGTCTCTTTCAGTAAGAGCTCACGGTACGCATTGAGACGAGGAGCTCGACACAACAGAGCCGACACACTGTGTACAAACTCAGGCACCAGACACGTGTAAGTGTTATCAGCCTGACAATAGTGATACGCCACCACCTACAACAACAACACAAGACAACAGATGAAGTCTTCGCATCATTAAAGGTTGAATTCAATGTCATCATTTTATTTTTGGTGTGAACTGTTCAACAGATATAAAGGTTTGAAGTCGTGGAAGTACAGAACGCAGCAGTTTCTCTCTTTTTCAGACTAAGGTGTCTGGGTCCTGGGACTGGACCTTCTTTACGACTTCATGTATGTGAATTGTGCCAAATCTCTTGTGAACACTAGCCAATGAATGCAGAGGATGAAACGGTGGCCTGCTTACAGATGGCCGATTAAAACATGTGACTGAAGCGACGCGGTCCAGATGTAAAGGTGTCAAACACGTGCGGAGCAATAATGACACGTCTCAAACATCACGTGTATGAATAAACATGAGCGCTGAGCTTCTCGTTCTAAACAGAATCAGACAGTCTAAAGCAGCGGCCTTCAACTACTTTTCTTTGAGGGCCAGATTCCAAAAGTATAAATAGGATGAGTGACATCATCATTTCTTCTGTTATCTGTTGCGTTTTGTTCCTTTAAAGGGAACCCGGTGTATAGAGAGAATGTGTTGTAATATCCTTTTACTGTTATATATGGAAAACATGCGCTTCACTGTTGTGAAAGAGAACAAGTTTAGGTTGCAACCATTTGACATAACGGATTTTGACGCAAAAGAAATGGCGTCTTCCAAGTAAAAATATTTGTTCAAAGTTTATGAATACTGTGACAGTTACACTGTTTTTTCATTTCACAATTTTAAAGTCATTGTTCATACAGTATATTAAAGCCATACATCGCTCTATACCCAAGGATCCTTTTAATGCAGTTTTTGTTGCTTTTAATTATAGGTCATTTAATGGTCATATTTATGAAGGTATTTGTTTAAATTAATAAAAGTCAAAAACACGAATACATTCAGCACAAAATGAATCCCTGCCCTCTTGACGTTATACTGGTGTCTCATAGAGCGAATCAATTGATCTGTGCAAGAAACTGAGCACTATGATCACATCTTCAGGTAAATTCAATCTCATTCATGTGCCCTGCGCACTTCGAAGGGCAAGATCATTTGAAGAGCAAGTTCTGGAGGGAGATGAACAACAGTAGTACTCTTCGTGCAGTTAGTTTCAAGGGCACTAGACACATTTTGGAACGCTAGCTTTTGTGTTGGGCAAACGTAACGTCTGCTAGCTGTGTTTGCCGTTGCAAAAAACATCAAGTTTCTTGGACAGACCGATCAAATCGCTGTCGTCAATTGTTATGAGCCGCGGGAACCACTTTCGTATTGAATGTAGCAGCGTTTGGGACTTTCAAATATGTGGCGTCTCAGGACGGGCATTTCTTAAAGCACAACACTCTTAAAGTCTCTCCACTTATTTGAAATGTTAAGGCGGACCAGGTCAAGTTGATTGGCGGGCCGTATTTGGCCCACGGGTGGCCAGTTGACTAGCCCTGCTCTAAAGTGTCGTATGTGTATCATGGGTGTGTGTGTGTGTGTGTGTGTACCTTGCTGGCGAGGCGTTTAACAGCTCCCTCTCTGTGACGGTGTGTATCTGGGGTGGGTGGGCAGCTGTTACTGCGGTGGGGACTCGGTGTGGGGGGGTTCAGCTGATGACTTTGATGAAGACCAGACGCGCGACCTGCAAACACACACAATCCTCAACAACCGTTTCTATATCCTAAAGCAGGCGTTCGCGGGTCATTCTGGGAATGTGATGAAGTGATAAGTCAATCTCCAGCCCTACAGTAAGAATACTGTACACACCTCAGCTGTGATTGACAGATGTGTAGACGGGGGTCTTACTCTGCGCTGTAGCTTCAGGACTGTTGGATGGCATCTGTCTCATACGTCCACCGTGACAGCTCAGAGACACGAGACGTGAGACCACGGCCGTCTTTCCAAAGCCCACGTTACCCATGATGACGGCTCCTCTGCCCTCAGCGACCTGTCCTCCCCCCGCCAGCACCTCCTCCAGCCGCTGGAACAGCCAATCACGACCCACGAACACCGCGTCCATGGAGACGCTGGGCACCTCGAACAGTAGAGGTTTCAGCATGATGTCCGCAGGTTTATAGGGTGTGAGACGCGCTGTGACATTTCACAAACAGTCAAACGTTCAGTATAAATCAGCGTTAAAAAGCATGAGGATAAATCATCAAATAAAATTGACTGTAAGAAATAAACGTCTCGTGCTGTGTGCGATGCTTCAACTGTGTGTGGAGCCTAAAACACTAACCCTCCCTCTTCTCTCAACAGGTGTTGTTCTGGCTTTGTATGAGCATATACATATCACTTATTGCTCCCTGAACTCTCTGTAAGTCGCTTTGGATAAAAGCATCAGCTAAATGACTAAATGTAAATGTAAAGGAACAAAGAATTCTGTTTATTCCTTGTCATATTAAACCTGTAGAAGCACAACATTTTCATGTACAGGTTTTGAATCACAGAACTGTGATGTTTGGCTGAAGTGTTCCTTTAATCAGAGAGTGGTTAGATGTTGTCCAGCACCTTTATTCTCTTGACCGCGGCCGCTGGTGTGAGCTCCGTGCCAGGCCGAACGCATCGAGGAACGCTGGGGAACATTTCTCTGTTCATCCAGATATCTCAACTCCTCCAGTTTGGTGCTGCTGGTGGCTACAGAGACAGAGGAAGAGTTTTAAATCATCCTTTCTGAAAAAAGTGAAATAATGACTTCAAAATCTCAAAACAACATTCACACTATCACACAGGAGCAACACATTCACACTATACAAGGAGAGAGAGAAAGAGAGAGAGAGAGAGAGAGAGAGAGAGAGAGAGAGAGAGAGAGAGAGAGAGAGAGAGAGAGAGAGAGAGAGAGAGAGAGAGAGAGAGAGAGAGAGAGAGAGAGAGAGAGAGAGAGAGAGAGAGAGAGAGAGAGAGAGAGAGAGAGAGAGAGAGAGAGAGAGAGAGAGAGAGAGAGAGAGAGAGAGAGAGAGAGAGAGAGAGAGAGAGAGAGAGAGAGAGAGAGAGAGAGAGAGAGAGAGAGAGAGAGAGAGAGAGAGAGAGAGAGAGAGAGAGAGAGAGAGAGAGAGAGAGAGAGAGAGAGAGAGAGAGAGAGAGAGAGAGAGAGAGAGAGAGAGAGAGAGAGAGAGAGAGAGAGAGAGAGAGAGAGACTTTTAAATACTCTTTATTTAACAATTTTCTGTATGAAACCGTTTTTATAATTTACTTACATAAAAAAACAACTATTCCATTTGAAATAAAAAATTAAAAAATATAAAAGTGTAGAGAGATCTCCAACTACAAATACATGTGCAAGTTACCATCAACATCAGCTTCACACAAAACTTGATTCACTCCCCAACAATAATTAAAAGTTTCTAAGTCTCCAACCATGTTGTAGTATGCATATTCCAACATTAATCTTGATTTAACCAAATTTTTTAAAATTGACATTGTATCAGTTGACCCCACCCCATTAAGTTTACCTTTACGTGAGATCCATATTGCCATTTTTGCTTGGCCGAATAAGAAATTAAGCAATACATGGACTTCTTTTTTACTTTTGTTATACTTAATACCATAGATAAAAAGCATTGGTGAGAAAAATTCTCCTAAACTTGTGCACCATTCTTCCACTTGAGCTAAAATATTAACAAGTCTTTCACAGTACAAAAATAAATGAAAAACGGTTTCTGATAAACCACAGAAAGGACACCCCTCCCCTACCTGTGGATCAATGTGTGCTCTGTATCTGTTTGTGGCTATTATACCATGCACAATTCTCCACTGGAGGTCACCTGACCTTTTCTCAATAGGAGGCTTGTACAAGGTCCTCCAACTACCTTTAGGGGAACTGTCTGATCCAAAATTCTCCTGCCATTTGGATTCTTTAAGTCCTTCCAAGGACCGAATATGTGAGACTTTGACACATGTTACATAAAGTCCCCTTTTCCCTGTTTCACTAAAAAGTCTTAGCTCTGGAGTATTGAAATTGAGCAATGCCCCCTCTTCCTCTTGGAAATGGCCTACAGCAGGTGCAACTTCCAGCTCTGGGAAAGGGACAACTTTATCCACCTCGGCAATCTCCAAAGCATTTTTTACATTAAAGGGCATGCTTTCAAAAATGTCTTTTAGTAGTC
Organism: Barbatula barbatula; assembly: GCA_037178815.1. Lineage (NCBI taxonomy): Eukaryota > Metazoa > Chordata > Actinopteri > Cypriniformes > Nemacheilidae > Barbatula > Barbatula barbatula. The sequence goes on along the minus strand of CM074082.1, from coordinate 570,981 downwards.
TCTCTGTCAGGCGAACGGACCTAACACCAATCTTTGTAGAAAGCATTTCAGCAGTCATCCATCCTTCGTTTGTTATCAAACGTCCCAGGGTTGTAATTTCAGAATTTTTCAAAGCCTCTCTCAGAGATGTTGACTTTAAAATCTCTGAATCTACAAGAGGATTATGCAGTAACGGTTCCTCTCTTTGCCAGAGATCTCGCACCTCCCTGAGATTCCTTGTCACATTCAGAGTCTTCCATGCACTAAACATCGACTGATAAAAAGCAGTAAGTCCATAAAGATCAACATTTTGGATGTCCATCAGAAAAAGATGACGATCTAGTCCCATTCCACCTGCTTTTCTTAAGAGGGCACACGCCACACCAGACCAGCTCACATCTTCTTCATAAAGCAGCCTTTTTACAGTCTGAAGCCTAAAAGTCATTATTCTGCTTTTGATGTCCACTAGTCCTTGACCACCTTCTTGTCTTGGTAAAAACAGAACAGATGCTTTAAGCCAGTGTTGCCCAGACCAAAAGAAATCTATCAATAATTTCTGCAGACTTTCCACCAGTTCATTAGGAGGTTCCAAGATACTCATTTTGTGCCACAAAGAAGAGGCTACAAGGTTATTGCAGACCAAAACTCTTCCCCTATAGGAAAGCAGAGGTAGCAGGCTTTTCCATCGAGACAACCGAGCACACACCTTTTCCATCAGGCCCTCCCAATTTTTCCTCTTATATTCCTCTCTACCTAAGAAAACCCCCAGATATTTAAACCCACATCTTCCCCATTGTAAAACAGCTGGAAGTAATGGACTATTGTGATCAACACCACACCATAGAGACTCACTTTTTTCCCAGTTGACTTTAGCAGATGATGCTTTCCGATAACTCTCTAAAGTATTTTTTAGTGCTTGAACATCAGTATCATTTCTTAAAACAACAGTTATATCATCAGCATATGCTGAGATTTTCACACAATCATTAGGAAATCTACTATTAACATTTAAGCCCATTAAGTTTTCTCTTAATTTACACAGGAGAGGTTCAATGACCAAACTATAAAGTTGACCTGAGAGAGGGCACCCTTGTCTTATTCCCCTCTGCACCTTAACAGGTATACTGAGACCACCTGCCATCTTAATCATACATGTTGCATTGTTATACAGCAACTTTATCATAGAAACAAATTTCTCCCCAAAACCAAAAGTCTTTAAAACTTTAAAAAGATACTGGTGATCAACTCGATCAAAGGCTTTTTCTTGATCAAGTGATAACAGCCCGATATTAACACTATTACTCACAGCATAATCAACAATGTCACGTATTAAATGCAGATTATCAAGAATACATCTTCCTTTTATGCAATAGGATTGGTCCTTGTGTATTATTTTGTCCAGTTTTTTGTTCAATCTGTTAGCCAGACACTTTGAAATCAGTTTATATTCAGAACACAGAAGTGCCACGGGTCTCCAGTTCTTTAATGAGGTAAGGTCTCCTTTCTTTGGCAGTAGTGTTAAAACTGCCCGCTGGCAACTTTTTATCAGAGAACCAGTCCGAATGCACTCTTGTAGCACTTCAAAGAAATCATTTCCAATTGTAGACCAGAAATGCTTGTAGAATTCATTTGGAAGTCCATCTATTCCTGGAGTTCTGCCTGGAGAAAGACCCATAACTGCAGTACTTAGTTCCTCAAAAGTAATTCCAAGCTCTAATTCGTCCTTATCTTCCTCATTCAAACAGGGAAGATTCTGCAAAAGTTCATCTTGGCTCTGAATATCAGTGTTCTCATCAGAATATAAATCAGAATAAAAGTCCACCGCTAATCTGCGCATTTCTGCAGGATCACTCGTTTCATGTCCATCACTGTTTTTCAAACTATGCATAAGTTGTCCTTGTACGCTTTTGTGCTCCAAATTAAAAAAAAAACTTGGTGGGTCCATCCATATCTTTCATTGATAAAAACTTACTTCTTACAAGAGCACCTTTAACCTTCTCATTTAAAATGAAACTTAGTTTAGATTTCTTTTCGTTCCACTCATGCAAATGATCAGAAATATCTCCATCCAACATATTCTTTTCAATTAACAGGATTTCTTTTTCAATCCACTCCAAAGTTCTCCTCAAACATAAACTTGAATGTGAGGTATATTGTTGACAAAAATCTCTTATGTGGACTTTTCCTATTTCCCACCAAAGTAAAATATCTTCAAACCTATTTTTCTCACTTTTCCAGTTTTCCCAAAAAAGTTTAAAAGTTTCACAAAAATGTATATCCTGCAGCATTTTTACATTAAAATGCCAATAAGCTTTTCTAGATCTTTTAGAGGTCATTATACAGTCAACAGTTATTAGTTTATGGTCTGTAAAAGACGTGGGGACAACAGCTGTACGTACAACTTTACTTTTCATATTTTTGGATACATAGAATCTGTCAAGACGTGCTGCTGAAATTCTTCCTCCATTTACCTTTAACCAAGTATATTGCTTAACTGAAGGATTTAACTCTCTCCAAATATCTGTAAAGTTAAAACTTTTAATTAAATTACCTAAAAATACAGATGACTGAAAATGAGGTTCCTCTCCATTCCTATCACATAAATAATCCAGTGTGCAGTTCCAGTCCCCTCCTAAAACTATTAGATCATCATTCTGTTGTTGTCTTAGAAACATCTTTAATTTATTTAAAGTATCTATTCTCTCCGTCCCATTATTAGGAGCATAGATATTGACGAAATTAATAAAAGACCCATCAATTTCAGCTCTCACTGCCAATAATCTACCTGGTTCAATTTCCTTTTTCATTAGAATTTTAACCTTGATACTTGGAGAAAAAAGGACTGCAACTCCTGCACTCAAATTGGTCCCATGAGAGAAAACACATTCATCCTTCCACCACAGTCGCCAATCCACCTCATTCTGTTCATCACTATGAGTTTCTTGCAAGAAGATCACATCTACATTTTTTAACCCAATGAATTCCATAAAAGTACCAGCCTTCTTCCTATCCCTCATCCCATTAACATTAAGGGATCCCACACGCATCATCTCTGGGAAGATATTAAAGAGGAAAAAAATGAACAAAAAGAAAGACATGTTATCCATAAAAATAAATGAAATAGAGTTACAAATTTCTCCTCTTTAGCTGTTCTCTTGTTCCCTTCTCCTTCCGAATCGCAGTCAAATGTTTCCTTAATCTGAAACGTTTCTTCTGTGACAATTCATCATCATTACAAGTTTTTCTTGCCCATAACACAGATGCGACAAACTTATTCAGATCTGGGAAGAACTCACCCACTTCAATCCTTTTCCCCTTTGTTTCATCAAGAAACTCATTAATTTGATCCACTGAGTACAAATCATCTTTCGTTGCTTTTAACAACTCTGACCCTTCTGACCATTGATCATCATCTCTCATACCATCATCAGTATATTGAGACATTCCATCAAAATCCTCTTCTAAGCTTCCCTCTTCATGTTGATCCTCACTCTGAACAACATCACAATTTCTGTCAGCATCCTCCACCTCATCAATAACAATGGCGGTGCTGCAACCAGCTTTATCACAAGTCTCAACATTATCATCGCATTCACTCACCTGGTTGTGCCCGTTGACCTTCTCTATCGGCCTTTCGCTTTGTTTTTCTGTCGTTTGTTTTGTCCGTGTTGCTGTAATTTCCTCGATGTTGATATTTACGTTATTATTTGACGACCCGCTGCCTCCAGCTGTTTCAGTAGATGACTTTCGTTCACTTTCCTCTTTTTTATGTGGACAAGCGAACCTTTTATGACCTAAATCTCCGCATTCAAAACACCTAAAATGTTCGGTGCTAGCATACAAAATGTATGAAGTTTCTTCATGACTCACCCGGAAAGAAATCTCCAAACTACGTTCCGGTGAAGACAGAAACATCAACACTTGCCTTCTGAAAGAGAGGACGTGTTTGAGAGACGCATTTCTACAACCCAGTGGGATCATTTTAAACGGACTTGCAATTTTACCGTATCGTGTTAATTCTTTTGCAATAGCATCATTTGAAACGAACGGTGGCACATTAGAAATAGTTATTCTAGTAGTCGGGGCCACTAAAGGAGTCACGGGCACAAACACTTCCTTAATCCAAATACCATTTTCAGTTAATTGGTTCACTATTTGTTCTGTTTTCACAAACACGACAATTGCCTTATTCATTCGTGATGCTGAGAGAATATTATCAAAACCGATCAACTCTCCCACCACCACGAGCACATCCTCCACATTAACACCTTGTTCGACAACACACCTAACCCCATTACGCATCGATATTTGCGAAGACGCCATACCACACGCGACAATAAGCCGCGAGCGGCTTAAAAAAATAAAAGAAAATATATATATAATTGATTAAAGTTTAGCCAAAAAAGAAAAAAGAAACCAAATAAGCTGAAAGAAAGAATCAGTTTTACCATTCACTCTCCAAACACCACGCTCCACAACACTCACGCATGCGCACGAGAGAGAGAGAGAGAGAGAGAGAGAGAGAGAGAGAGAGAGAGAGAGAGAGAGAGAGAGAGAGAGAGAGAGAGAGAGAGAGAGAGAGAGAGAGAGAGAGAGAGAGAGAGAGAGAGAGAGAGAGAGAGAGAGAGAGAGAGAGAGAGAGAGAGAGAGAGAGAGAGAGAGAGAGAGAGAGAGAGAGAGAGAGAGAGAGAGAGAGAGAGAGAGAGAGAGAGAGAGAGAGAGAGAGAGAGAGAGAGAGAGAGAGAGAGAGAGAGAGAGAGAGAGAGAGAGAGAGAGAGAGAGAGAGAGAGAGAGAGAGAGAGAGAGAGAGAGAGAGAGAGAGAGAGAGAGAGAGAGAGAGAGAGAGAGAGAGAGAGAGAGAGAGAGAGAGAGAGAGAGAGAGAGAGAGAGAGAGAGAGAGAGAGAGAGAGAGAGAGAGAGAGAGAGAGAGAGAGAGAGAGAGAGAGAGAGAGAGAGAGAGAGAGAGAGAGAGAGAGAGAGAGAGAGAGAGAGAGAGAGAGAGAGAGAGAGAGAGAGAGAGAGAGAGAGAGAGAGAGAGAGAGAGAGAGAGAGAGAGAGAGAGAGAGAGAGAGAGAGAGAGAGAGAGAGAGAGAGAGAGAGAGAGAGAGAGAGAGAGAGAGAGAGAGAGAGAGAGAGAGAGAGAGAGAGAGAGAGAGAGAGAGAGAGAGAGAGAGAGAGAGAGAGAGAGAGAGAGAGAGAGAGAGAGAGAGAGAGAGAGAGAGAGAGAGAGAGAGAGAGAGAGAGAGAGAGAGAGAGAGAGAGAGAGAGAGAGAGAGAGAGAGAGAGAGAGAGAGAGAGAGAGAGAGAGAGAGAGAGAGAGAGAGAGAGAGAGAGAGAGAGAGAGAGAGAAAAAAAAAAAAGAGAAAAAAAAAAAAAAAAAAAGAAGAGAGAGAGAGAGAGAGAGAGAGAGAGAGAGAGAGAGAGAGAGAGAGAGAGAGAGAGAGAGAGAGAGAGAGAGAGAGAGAGAGAGAGAGAGAGAGAGAGAGAGAGAGAGAGAGAGAGAGAGAGAGAGAGAGAGAGAGAGAGAGAGAGAGAGAGAGAGAGAGAGAGAGAGAGAGAGAGAGAGAGACAGAGATTTCTGGACATGTTTGGCACACAGACAGCAGAGAGATTACATGTCACCTCAGTGATCTCGGTCAACACACACACAATCTGCTGCTGTGCGTGGACACACACAATCTGAAACTGCTCGTCGTCACTGTTGTGATTTGGTTTAAAGTGATCATTCATGTCATCATGATTTGACAGAATTAACAGAAAATATACACACACATCTTAGTTCTTCTTTAAATAACATTCAGTGTATCGTCTCTTTGCACCGGGCAGAATGCTCGCGACAATTCCTCGGTTTTGTGAAAGACGGCAATTAAATAACATTAAATACAGATGATGTTTCAACACATTGAGCACCTGCTTAAACTGAACCACACACAGTCAGCAAATAATGCACACATGACACATGACACACACAAACATACACACACACGCACACACTCAAAATAAATGCTTAAATTGACTTACATGTAAACAGGAAAAACATGACACACTGAGCTGCTCATTTCATTCATCTTTTCTCTCTCACTCATCCCTCCATACAATCTCTCAGAATCTAATCTCACTGAAAGCCATAATCTCTACAGAAACACACAGAGGATGATGATGATGATGATGATGATGACTGAAACACTTTCACATGAGATCATCAATCTGCTTCTTTCAAGACTGTAAATACATTGACTTTCATTAGTGATCTGTGGAAGACAAATATCACACGCACACTGAGACGCACTTATCTGACTGCATTTAACTACAACAAGAGAGAATCAAAGACACCCGTCAACTGCTGGAATAGACTAGAGTCAACCCGACCTACCCAACATTCAGCTGATACACATTATAGTCACGAGTGAAAAACATATATAGGCATTCATTCAGACTGCATCAGGCACATATCAGATTGAATTGAATTTGACGTGGCTTGTAAATAAAGCTTCATTGCTCACCTGCCACTGAATTTGGGCGTGGCATAACCAAAGAAGTGCTGTGATATGTGATCGGTCCATCTGCAGGTGATGTCACACTGGGCACCGCCTCCGCTGTGGCTCCCGTTCTGGTCTGGGCTTCACTGGACACCGCCGGCTCCTCATGAAGGCCACGCCCACTCTCACCCCTCAAACCAGCAGCTCCGTCTTTAGCCCACTCCAAACTAGAGCCACAGCGCTCCTCGTTCTCACTGGAGCTGGTGACCGTCGCTGCGAGAGAGAGAGAGAGAGAGATGAAGGACACCTCAAACATCACTGAAATCAATCAAAGTGTGATTGTGAAGTCTGAAGTGATTTAACACCCGTCCGCTCTCTTCCGTTCATTCAGACGTCTTTGACCTTTCTTTACCACATCCAAATAGAAACACACTATTCTGAGCTTTCAAAATCTACTGATGTCCTACTTAAGAGACCTGAAATAACAGCCATACAACGCTGGCCCAGTTTGGACGGATTCATGAACACTAGTAGCACTTTCAGAAAAGACAATTGAATCTTGTGTGAGCAGACCGCTGACCTGATGCTCAGACTGTCCTCCACTCACACGCTTAGACAAGAAGAGCCGTCTGATTGACATGTGAATCACAATCACAGTCTGTTTGACACGTCATTCAGAGGTCATCAGTTTCGCATCATAACAGAGACAAAGAAAGTGTTTTGATTTCAATCAGACGGTGGGCGAGCAGTCTGACACAACAACAACACAATATCAGTACAGAGCTTCTTCTGTTTGACCTCCTGCTGTCAGTGTACTGCATCTCTCTCACTCACTCACTCACTCACTCTAGAGAGATAGAGAGAGGTATGTTCAATGCCTTGGCAATATTGTGAGAACACGCAATCATGCCAATAAAGTATCACACTCACTCACTCCCTCACTCACTCACTCACTCACTCACTCACTCACTCACTCACTCACTCACTCACTCACTCTCTCACTATCTCTATATACGCAGTATATCTCACTCTCTCACTCTCTCTCACTATCTCTATATACGCAGTATATCTCATCTCTCTCTCTCACTATCTCTATATACGCAGTATATCTCACTCTCTCACTATCTCTATATACGCAGTATATCTCACTCTCTCACTCTCTCTCTCTCTCACTATCTCTATATACGCAGTATATCTCACTCTCTCACTATCTCTCTCTCTCACTATCTCTATATACGCAGTATATCTCACTCTCTCACTATCTCTCTATATATATATATATATATAGATGTAGTATATCTCACTATCTCACTATCTCTATCTCTTATACGCAGTATATCTCACTCTCCCACTCTCTCTCTCTCTCACTATCTCTATATACGCAGTATATCTCACTCTCTCACTCTCTCTCTCTCTCACTATCTCTATATACGCAGTATATCTCACTCTCTCACTATCTCTCTCTCTCTATATCTATCTCTATATATATTCGATGTAGTATATCTCCTATCTCACTCTCTCTCTATACGCAGTCTATCTCACTCTCTCACTCTCTCTCTCTCTCTCTCTCTCTCTCTCTCTCACTATCTCTATATACGCAGTATATCTCTCTCTCTCTCTCTCTCTCTCTCTCTCTATATATATATATATAGATGTAGTATATCTCACTCTCTCTCTATCTCTATCTCTCTCTCTCTCTCTCTCTCTCTCTCTCTCACTATCTCTCTCTCTCTCTCTCTCTCTCTCTCTCTCTCTCTCTCTCTCTCTCTCTCTCTCTCTCTCTCTCTCTCACTATCTCTATATACACAGTATATCTCTCTCTCTCTCTCTCTCTCTCTCTCTCTCTCTCTCTCTCTCTCTCTCTCTCTCTCTCTCTCTCTCACTATCTCTATATATACAGTATCTCTCTCTCTCTCTCTCTCTCTCTCTCTCTCTCTCTCTCTCTATATCTCTATATACACAGTATATCTCTCTCTCTCTCTCTCTCTCTCTCTCTCTATATATATATATATATATATATATATATATATACACAGTACATCTCACTCTCTCATACTGTGTATATATATATATACACACTATATCTCACTCTCTCATACCGTGTATATATATCACTCTCTCTCTCTCTCTCTCCAACTAAAAGAAGGTGAGATAAGTGTGATTACCGATGATGCCGCTGTCTTTGCTCTCCAGGGTGGAACTGGGTGTGGTCATGATGGTGGAGGTGACAGGCGTCAGGTGATTCTCAGAGGATGGGCTTTCAGTGCTGGGAGACGCCGTACTATTGGTTAGAGTTGAGCAAGCACTTACACCCTGACTCGACACTACACACTACACACAGAGAGAGAGAGAGAGAGAGAGAGAGAGAGACGGGAAAAGAGACTTAAAGTTCTGGATTCATTTAAAATGCAGATCTGAAGACACACTACATTATAAAGCATTAAAAGCACAAGGCGTGAGTGTTAAGAAAATCCACTTTATATATTGGTGTCATATAGGTGTCTTTCAGTATGACTGCCCCTGTGAAACCCGGAAAAAGGACAGAGATGATGAACACAGACATACAAACACTACTGGACAGAACAAACAAAAAGCCAAAGTTGTCTCCAGTGTTATCTATATGCAGTGTCTATAGGCCGTCTCTATATGTCGTATCTATATGCCGTCTCTATATGCAGTGTCTATATGCCGTCTCTATATGCCGTCTCTATATGCAGTGTCTATATGCCGTCTCTATATGCAGTGTCTATATGCCGTCTCTATATGTCGTCTATATGCAGTGTCTATATGCCGTCTCTATATGTCGTATCTATATGCAGTGCTATATGAGTGTCTATATATGATGTCTATATGAGTGTCTATATATGTGTTATATTCTATATGCCGTCTCTATATGCCAGTGTCTATATGCAGTGTCTATATATGCAGTGTCTATATGCAGTGTCTATATATGCAGTGTCTATATGCAGTGTCTATATGCCGCCTTTATATGCAGTGTCTATATGCTGTCAATAAAAAGTCTGAAGATTTAAGAATAAAAAAGCTCCCAGGATGAATGCGTAGAATTATGGGTAATCTCCCTGCTTACAGAATGATGCTTCTATGTGCTGTGACTCCTGTTTTCATACACAGAACATCAAACTCTCAGCAACACTTGTCCTCCGCTCAAGCATACACTACATCCTCCTGTACTCTTATATAGGTCAGTGTGTGTGTGTGTGTGTGTGTGTGTGTGTGTGTGTGTGTGTGTGTGTGTGTGTGTGTGATCAGTGTACCAAAGCCCGAGTCTCTAGAGAACTGTTTCCTGCCAGCAGTTCACTGATGAAGGACTCTCATCTCTCTACACACTTACTGTATAAACACACAAGCACACACACACACCTGAGAGAGACAGATCTTCATACACCTGTTCTTTCCTCCATGTTGTCTATAACAGTAGCTCCTCCCATTTTACTCCAGCACCAATCTTCTTACTGAAGAGAAAGTGTATGATCCCTGACCTCCAGACTCTTCTATTATAAAACACCAAACACACATCTAACATCTACTGTTACAGAAGCCAGAAAGCTTGTTTTTAATCCCCGAGAGGAGATCCAATCATTTCTGATGGTATGAGACTGATGGAGAGTGTCTGGGATTGATTCTGCCGTATGAAACGCCGGCCAACAACAACGACAGTAGCTTTGAGTGCTGCGTGCATAAAACCGCTGGCTGTGTAAGCCTCTTAACATCCACTGAGATCCCAGATACAGGACTGTAAACCACTGCACTGAATGATGATGAACACACACACAAACACAAATGCAAGAATACCAAAAAAGTGCCGAGGCACGAAGAGAGAGAAAGAAACGCAGCTAAACACAGATGAAAGTGAGAGATAGAAATCTACCAGCTCAGATCTCAAAGATTTCTGTTCCATCTTCAAATATTGATCTGTGAAAAGACGTGAAGATGCAGCTCAGAGAGAAAGTGTGAATGTGAGAGAGAAACACATCCAACAGGCGGCGTGATCAATGCATCTGATTAACCAGCCCTCGCATCTGAGCAGGATACCGCTCCAACATCACAACAGAGAAAACACTGCTCTTATGAGGATGATCTTTCACTCATTCTGTGTGTCAGGGTGTTGGCGTTTACCTGTTTCTCCTCCATGTTTGTTGGTGATGAGGTGGGGATGGCGTCTCCCAGCAGGAAACCCAACCGTGTCATGAGCTCCTGGACAGCCGGGGAGGAGCCAGACTGAGCCGTCGAGAGCAGCTCTACACACAGAGAGAGAGAGAGAGAGAGAGAGAGAGAGAGAGAGAGAGAGAGAGAGAGAGAGAGAGAGAGAGAGAGAGAGAGAGAGAGAGAGAGAGAGAGAGAGAGAGAGAGAGTCAAAGGTTAGGCAAGGATGTCTGTCAAAGCCCACACCCACAGGCAACATGACTACAGGTACACACACACACACACACACACAAGTTACAGATGTCAACATTCATCCTCATAAAAAGAAAACACGTTCAGCATCAATTCTGAAAGCACAGGAATCCAGAACATGAAGCAAATCCGTCCCAACTCACCAAAATCCACAAGCACTGGTGTGGCACTCACTGCTCTCGGTCTCCACTGCTCTCTCTCAATCCCTCCCTCTTCCCCTCTCTCTCTCTCTCTCTCTCTCTCTCTCTCTCTAGCACACACAGTTACTACCAACCAAGTTTTCATCAGTGATTCAACTGCTGTGTGTGTGTGTGAGAGAGAGAGAGAGAGAGAGAGAGAGAGAGAGAGAGAGAGAGGACAGGGTGTGAATCTGAATGAGCAGAGATCTCACTCCCTGAACCACTCACTCACTCACTCACTCACTCACTCACTCACTCACTCACACACACACACACACACACACACACACACACACACACACACACACACACACACACACACACACACACACACACACACACACAATCAGAATCAGTCGCTCACCCGTGTGATTTAATAACTCACTGACTTATGTCAGCAATAACATCACACAATAACAGATTTTATTAGATGGTGAATCGATCAAATCCCACTGGATAAAATCAAGCCCCGCCCATCACAAGCCCCGCCCATCATCATTCTGCTTCGTTGCTGGGTGGTTATTTTCCTGTCTATATTTTTCATCCATTTTTGTCTGTCTGTCCAATCACATGTGCAATCATTCAGAAATGTAATAACAAACACAAACACAAGTATCAGTCGAACAATTGTGAGACAAACACACAAATGTAAAACATGCAGTGACATACTGTGGATACGCTGTAAATGAGAAGTGTTGTGTGACTGAAACAATGCAGCATCTGTCTGCACACACACTTTAATTCATATAAAGTGAAACAGGTATCAGACACACTGTGTGTGCTTTCTTCTGATTGTCTGAGTGATCCACATGTAATGTGCAGTACTGGAATACACCGGAGTGTGGAATGAGATTTGAAATGAACGCATTCAGATCCTCAGCATGAGTTCCTCATAAATGCTCAAGTGCATGAAAGAAACCCACCACATGTAGAATATTGGAGGAAATGTTCACGTTATGTCAGTGAATCAAATGGCCACATGTTTTGTCTGAAAACTCAACTGCTGTCATGGACAGAGACTCTTTTGAGGTGCAGATGATGTAGTTACAGTCACAGACATGGACACATACATGACACATTCAACCACTCCCGTGTCAACATATCCGCCATCTTGGAACAGTCAACCTTTCAGTTTATGTCATCAACTACAATTAAAATCAATGCGTTTCCTGAGATTTCCACAACTTCTTAATGTTGTGTTAGCCAACATCTTCGTCTTGTTGTATCGTGTCAGTTTATCACTTATAACATAACATTTATGTTAACGTTCCAGCATTCAGCGGCCCATAGAAACATGGGTCAATGAGGGATCTATGTGTGTATGTCTATGATGTACAGACTGTGATGAGCACTGCTGCAGCATCATATATTGATGTCATTCAGACACAAGTGATCTGTCTTTCTCATTTCCTCTGCTCGCCTCTTTAGACTGTGAATCAGCCTTGATCTCGCTCGCCTGACGTTTTCATTTTACAGACGCTGAAATCTATTTGCATGCTAAAAAGACCCCCCCCCCCCCACACACACACGCACACGCACACACACACACTTTCGTCTGCCCTCATCAGACAGCCTCTTTCTACCATATACAGATGATCAAATAATGGAAACACCTCCAGAGAGCACATGCACGTAAGGACGATGTAAAGAATTGTGGGAAGTGTGTTTGTGGGAGAGAGAGACCCAGGAATAAAGAGAGAGAGATCTGAGCGTGTGTGTGGAGTATGAAATAGTGGGGGAGGTGGAGAAGAGGACGATGGAGAGAGGCGAGAGAGAGACAGAGAGACAGAGAGAGAGAGAGAGAGAGAGAGAGAGAGAGAGAGAGAGAGAGAGAGGTCAGGAGTTCCCTAGATAGAATAAAACTGTTATGAGCTTTGGTAAAACAGAGAGATGGTCAATAAAGCTGTGCTATAATACATGATGTAGCCAATGTAGTACCTCAGCATGAGCATTAAAGGTCCAGTGTGTCATTCTTATGTGTTTTAAACAAAATTCATAATTTCAACATTTCCCTTCTCTACAGAACGTGTATCGTAAATACTTTATTTAATTCAGGAAAGAAGCATCAGTGCTTTGAGGGTTAGGGTTAGGGTTAATCAGTCAGCCACCGTAGTGCTTTGGAGGGGAGAGGTGAGTCGCTGGTTGCAATTTACAACTTCACCACTAGATGCCGCCAAAACCTCCACACTGCTCCTTTAAGATCAGGTGATTTTGATCATAAGATCAGAGAGAAACACATGTGGCAGCTAAAATTCATTGACATTAAGAGATAAAATCCAACTCTGAATGAACCAGAGCACCTTCACATACCTCTGAATGAAAAGACAAAATAAAATCAACATTTCCCCTTTAAATAAAACTTTGATTTATCAGCAGATACTGTGACACTAAAATAAAGCGAACGTTTGTTAAACGTCCACGTCTGTTCTCTCAAAGTTCAGATCAGCCGGAGCTCCGTCAGATGCTTTTATTAGTGAAAATGAATAGATGTTTATATGGGACACGAGGTAAAGATCCTTTCAGATGGCTTCAGAGACAGAGCTGCTTTAATAAAAGCCTCATCAGACGACATGACTTTGATGATGGGTTTCATAAAGCCCACACATCAGTAATAACACACTACATCATGTTGCTTTAACTTTCATGTTATCAAGTGTCACCCTGAAAAATATATTTCATATTAAACACTGACAGCAACTGCCCCCACAAACTACTTATTTGTTTGATGTAAAGGTACAGAACGCTGGACTAGTTCACATTTGTGTTTCAAAAAAAAAAAAAAACTGCGAGTGATTTGGAGAGGAACATTCTGATCTTCCTTTCATTGTTTTTTTATAAAATTATTTAATAATTTAAGTTAGGTTAGGGTATTCCACAGGGATTTTTAACACGCATTCAAATATATAAAAATTGGTCACTTTATTTCTAACAATAAATTGAGGAATTCAACGTAGATGATCTTTAATACAGAATATGTTCCTGAATTTGCAATTCAAAAGTAAAAACAAGGGATTTTCAGCCGTGTTTTTAAGTATTTATATAAAGTACGAATGCATAAGGGTTTAACTAACAGGCGATTGAGGCAAAACACACTTATCATTAAAATCAGGGCTCATTAAACTTTACTGCATTTTCTTTGGCCGAGTGTCTATTTAAGACAAACACAGCAACTGGCAGAAGTCAACCTGGCCGAAGCTAGTGCTTTTATTTTGGGTCAAAGGAGTTTTTCCTGAAAAATGACATTTAAATTACACCCCTGTCCATCCAAGGTTTATTTTCTGCGTTTAATGGCTGAAACACATGTAGTCGGGTGAAAGCACCGATCGGGATGGAGACTTACGGCGGTGTGGAGTGAACGGCTGGATGTGATGAGAGATCTGATCTGGGTAAATCATCACAGCTGAATGATGGACATGATCATTGGAAAACTCAACACACACAAACAATGTTGCCATAGAGATCCATCACAATTAAAAACTGTGACACTAGCCGTGTGTGTTTTAGGATGTCTAAGACAACTAAAACAAAAATGGTACATTGCTTGATCTTGTAAAATAAATGTGAATGAGCATCTTCTGTAGTCAGATATTTCTCTAAAGACCCTCACAGTCTATAGTATTTCTCCTTTAGTGTTAATGGCTTTTGTTTTCTATTTCCAATATTTGAACAGGTGGCAACAAATCAAATCAGAATCGAAGTCTAATTCACTGGATTAAAGCCAAAGAGTGTCTAAATGACATGTGCTAAAGCCTGAAAGACTCAATCTCCCATGATTCTTTGCTCTTTGTCCTTTGAATGACAATCATCATAACTGAGAATCCATTCTGAGGCAGTTAAGAGGTGCGGAGGGCAACAGGTCAATAACAACCGACCGTATGAACATCAAAGTGACCCGTGTCAGGAGTGATGTGAAGATAAATCATCTGCATCCGCTGCTCTCTCATCATGTCAGTTATTAATAATCTGTACACACACCAACATTTGGAAACGCTAAAATTGTGAAATGTCAAAGCAGGCATGATTAGGCCTGAAATAGAACAAGGACGTCTAAGATGACCCAAAACAACACCGGAGAGCCCAGCAGGTTAACATCTCTATAGAAAAGATCACGTGATGATGATCAGGAGCACAGTACATAGGTCTGGTTTTGAAGATCTGAGCAGAAGACGAGTGAAAAGAGAAAGAGCGAGCGAGATGATCATACACACAGAGAGAGAGAGAGAGAGAGAGAGAGAGAGAGAGATCTTTTCAGATGTGATTGTGACGTCAGATCTGTGATCAGAGGTGTGTGTGGATCTGTCCTGTACTGTCACACAGATTCAAGATTAAACGTGATGTGTGATTGTGTTTCTGGAATGAGTTTATTTAGGGATGCACTGATATGTACATTTTTGTCGATAACAATAATCTATAATTCTTTAACTTAAGAAGCCGATAAAAGATATATTGGTCGATACTCAGTATCTAGAAATGAACATAAAGTGGAAAACTGCTTTTATATGAAATCATTGACTGCAGAAAACCCAGTAAGCGTCCGTTCTCTATTTACCCTGAATATACTTTACACTAGTAAAAGATTCTTTAACCTTCAAACGTTTCTACTTAGATTTCTATTCAACAAACAAACTATAGATGTTCTTCTAGAGCAACCCAGAGAAGTGTTCTTAATATCCACGAGTCTAACAGATCTCAAGACAGAAAGCATTCAGACAGCAGTCTGACTCAAACAATATGCTTTTCTTCCTATAATTCACACATTCATAAATATCTACATACTGTACCTACATCATCAATGTTTTGCTAATATCAGTAAGTGAAAGATCACGACAGAAAGACAGAACTGTGCTGGATTATAACTGTGAGCAACTGAAGACGTTTAACCAGAGGAAATCATTTATGATAATAAATCAACCTTAATTGTATTATTTGTCAGATATTTTTATTGTCCATTCCTAGTTTTCAATTCCACCTGCTCTCACTGAGCCAATGAGACTTTTACAGCCATACAGGACCAGTTATTGAAATAAACTAAATACACAGATGAAGAAAATCACAAAACAAACAACTGCTAAAGTGTCAGCATTTATTTAATGTTAACAATATGTTATAACTTCACAATGAATGCTGAACACCAGACAGAAACCACATCTTTGAAGGTTACTATACAAAAAATATCGATAATAAATAACACCAGGAAGATTTCATTAAACGGAGTCATTTTCACATGATATAGCAACAGCTTAGGTGTTAAGTAATGGAGCAGACTGCCACCTGCAGGAACACAGAGTTCATTACAGGAATAAAAATACTGCCGTTAAACATGAACTATTAGTAGCAGAAGAAACGGTGGAGAAAACTTAGACAGGTAATGAGATTAAAGTCTTTTGAAAGAATCCAGATCTATCATCACCTACAGTATCTGCAGGTCTCACATCATAACGTACTGACAGTCCTCCACACCAACAGATGGCACTCAAATCTGTTGTAGAATTCTCAAAGAGTGCCGTAAACCTGCCTGAGGAAAATCTACTGTAGTGTTTGAAATGAAGAGAATGAGTGTGATACCTGGTGATGTGTGGGGTACAGGTGAGACACACGGCTGACGGGGCGAGAGCAGCGGGGAGGATGGGAGAGAGACGGACACGCCTCTGGTTAACCTGGGTCTCAGCAGCATCTCATCTGACGGGTACGGCTGTACCGCCTCACCACCATCCTCCTGAAATCTGTGATGATAACCTGGCCTCAGAGATTGATTTCCTACACACAAAAACAGAGACAGACAAAGGAAAGACTGTTAATACATTACATGTTTTTAATCATAATAACCCACGACAGGTTCAAGTTAATCCAGTACAAATCATAATTCAAATTCTATTTGAGCTGAAACTACGAGACATTGGCTCGGGTGGAAAGTTTGCCGGCATGTCTTTTATTGTAGATCTGTCTCCTAATGACAGTCTACTGCAGAAATAATTACAGCCCATAACCAGAGACTCCATTCATCACACATGAAATATTTATCACCATATGAATTCAGTCCAAATGAGGGTTTGGAGCTGGACGGAGGTCTTGCTGAAGTCTATATTTATTCAAATGTGGAAAGACCAAACCCATCAGAGCTGCTGTAATACATTCATAAGTTTGCAGTGGATTTCAGTGCTCGGTTTTCTGCCAAAACTTTCATCTTGGATCTTACCAACCAAGATCTAAGAAAAAGCACATCACAACTGAACCTCACAAATTAAATGTAGTCAGAGTCATCTTTACCAACCCAAAAATATGAAATAAAAGTCCTTTATATTTCTGTAGTCCTATTTTTTAGCATTACAAAAAAACCTTTCTCTCCTGCAAATTCTGTCTACTGAATACTGTTGAAAAACACATTGTGTCTGAGCTTCTATCAACATGTGCCCATAACACACAAGAGGCTTCATTTCTGTTTTTGGTATGAGCGTGAAAATATAACTCAAATATTCCTCGACAGTCATCACGAGATTTCATCTCAAAGGTTTATATCAACAGTTCACAGATGATGGCTTAAGGACTTATGAAAATAATTCTCTTTTTTCTCAACTGTTTCTCTCTGTAGGTTTTATGGTCACTGTTTTTACAATTATCACATATGAATTACAAACAAATGCACACGTCCTGGCAAATATTCCTTTTACAGACACACACACCCTTAATAAGAATAAGTGAACACACAGAAGTGATGATCATCAAAGCGATGACATCCTGCTTTATTAGGACCTGTTGTGTTTGCTGACGGGCATCAATCTCATTTCTACATTTCTGATTCCTGAGCTGATGAATGACAGCGGTCCTTCAGAATGCTTTTGACTGGTGTGTTTCTTCTCCAGACCTCATTGAGTTAAGCTTGTGCTTTTTGCAGTCTGTCTCTAAGATCAGACGCTTTCACACACCAGTGTTATCCATGATTCACTCATAAACCTGAAAACACACCCGGCAGAGGTTTATAGTGACGAGACCGTTGTGTTTCTGGAAGAATTTAAAAGTGAAACACTTGATCAACTTTTAACTTTTCAGCTGAAGAGGAAAATTCAGTGTGATCTCTAATTTGTTTTGGGTGAAAACAAGACGGACAGTATGTCATCAACGATGATGTAATGATATGTGTTATAAGAGTGGTGGTTAAAGATCTAAAGATCCGGTGGTTAAAGATCTGGGCTGGTGACCATACAAGCTTGCAGGGTTGAAGCCTTCAATTTTGTCCTGTAGTGTTCATGCTTCAGTTAAGAGTTTGAGTGAATAATGTATTATATGAACTCACCCTATGAAAGAAATCAAGCTTCTTCAACATAAAGCAATGTGATGAGGTTACAGATACACATCTAGTAAAGAGAAAGTGAACACTACAACAGCTGAGGTAACACACAGAACATCTGACACACAAACACACACGCACGCACGCACGCACAAACAAACACAAACAACTTGCATGCACACAGGCACACACACCCACAAAAACACGCAAGTGCAATGCTGCTGGAAGTTTCTGTAAGTCACTGTACACTTCGGTGATTTAAACCTCAAGACATTTATTTTAAACACAAGTCATGCTGTAAATCATTCGGCACTGTAACCGGCATCAAACAGGCCCGTGTGTTTTGGAAGCTCATTCCTTCCTGATCCGATCTTTACAAGACTTCAGTTCAAACTTCAAAGGCAGAGAATTCCTCAGTCTGACACTTGAAAAGCAAACGGTAGATCCACCAAAGCCCAACCAGATCTGTGTCATCAGGATGACTGAGCTCAATGGATGTGTTTTGATGAGCGGATCTGAGAGGCATTTCTAACGGCCATGTTATTTCATCTCACTGTACAGTAATGTTTAGAGATGAACGATGATGGCTGATCCACTGAGCACTTACAGACAATTACACAAAACTTTTCACATAAATTGT
The DNA here is from genome assembly GCA_037178815.1 of Barbatula barbatula. NCBI lineage: Eukaryota > Metazoa > Chordata > Actinopteri > Cypriniformes > Nemacheilidae > Barbatula > Barbatula barbatula. The sequence goes on along the minus strand of CM074082.1, from coordinate 552,003 downwards.
GCACAAATAAGATTGTCGAAACAATCGCTGTCTACACAGATCCACAAAAATGACTAAAACACAGTATTATTCATGCCAGGCAGGTATTAGTGAAGAAACACGACACATATGCACACATTCACGTTCTTTTACATTTGTGTGTTTGTAGTCATTATCAAAAACTTGTTATAGGAGACGTATTTTGTGATGAACAAAAGAGTCAAGTTGTTTCTTTAGCTTATGCTTCATTACATTTATATCTAATATCACAAAGCTTTCTTGAAATTTGATGTTCTTCATTATAATGTGTAGTGAGAAGCGCTTTAGGCTTCTGTCAAATGAAAGCGTGTCATATCTCTGATCTGGATAAGTCTCTTCAACGCCGGCGGGTAACATAAGGTGTCATAAATACTTCATGAGCAATATGTCCCTCCAGAGGACACACGAGTGTTCTCTCTAACCGACTGAGACGGTCACCATCAGAACCGGCAGGGGTGTTACTGGAGCGGTAGATCATGACAATCGTCTGTATTCAAGAGAAGAAATCACTTCTTTGTTTTCAGGCATGTGGGTCAGATAGTGTTTGTTTGACTGTTCTCAAACTTCTCTTGACATACTTAAATGAGTGAGCCTGGAGAGACGAACCAGGTTAATTAGAACGCGACTCCATCGAGAGGATCCGTGGGGAGGAAGATATCTGGACACCCATGCTGCTGAATTCAACACCCGAGCAGATACCTGTGATGTCATCACAGCAACATGACATCATTCATCATGTAATGAAACGCAGTGATGATGTTGACAAGAAACTGACATTTATGTTTGTGTTCAACATGACACAAACAGTCAAAGACGTTCACCGGCTATAGAAGCGATGGCGATGATATAGAGACTGAACCATTTATCTACATAAACGAAGCCTACCGGTGGCCAATCAGAACGCAGGAAGGAAATCAATCAACCAATAAACCAATCACAGCTCTGTAAAATGGTTTGCAGGCCATGTGCAGCAAACAGCAAAAAACAGTCTAGAGTTTCTGGTTTTATTTCCCAAATCATGTTACCTGCGTCTCTTCCACTGGTTCTCCCTCCTCCTTTCTTCAGTGCTCCCTTAAACATGATACGATGACCACCTTTCCCACGCTCCTTTATTCCTGAAGACACACAAAAAAAATCACATTTAGAGAAAAGTAGATCTGGTCAAAGAACAAAACTCTTCATTCATGTGTTTGTGTGTTGAGAGATTGGTTGATGAAATTCCCAACAATGCACATGTAATAAACACTCTGTTGCCATCTTTGGACCATATAAACAAATCAAGAGCTCACAACCCTTGACATATAAAACTGAATGAAAACTTAAGGAAAAGCCAGAAGCTGTGAAGAACTTAAAATAAGTCAAAGAAAAGAAGGCAGTGAGCTGACGGCCTCCAACACTCCCCTCTGTCTGTCAAACAATGACACAGAAAACCAACAGGCCGTCTGTACCCACTTACACATGATTCTGAAACAGGAGAAAAGAGTTGATGTTTATCTGAGCATTCAGACCCATAGACTGGTTATTCAGTGACCATTTCAGTATTCTGTCTTTGAAAATATTCCCACTAAGACATCCATTGTCAAGATCCATCTCAGTAGAAAACACACAATATAGAGTTCCCATGACCCCGCTTGTCATAGTATCAAACCCACAAATGAGGTCATAAATATTTTTCATAATATATCCAATATATGGACATAAAGGCATACAACATTAGAGAGAAGCAAGGAAACAGATATAAAGATACCTCCAGGAAGGATGATGTTAATATAATGTTTCTTGAGTGATTTTGTTTCGAGAAGTTAATAAAGACTCTGAGGCATCACTACACGATGGAAAATAAAATGATAGACTGCAGTGCCATGTACATGTCTGCCAAACCACTGGAAATGTCTGCTGTGACCACCGCTGAATAACACTTTAACTTCTACTTTCTACTAATAGCACGTCTCTGTGAGCCAAAACTGCAGTTTAATTGGACTGAAACTGAGATTTATCAGATGGTGAAGGGTGAAAAAAAGAGAAAGACAAGCAAGGGCCGAGGAGGAATAAAACCAAAAGACTAAAGTCAGTACAGAAAATAAAACCTTACATTCAAAATGTGCCGAAGTACATGAGTATATCACACCGTATATTTCCAAACAAGTGAATGAGAAGTTTTCATTGAAACGAATCAGAATAATCTCTGAAATGTCTCTGAAGTGAAGGACTGGAGGTGGAGTGCAAAATGAGGACAGATTTTTCTAAATTGGTTTTATGGCTGAAACCTGGGGGAGAATGGCCTTGTTTCCTTTTATGGACAATCTGTCCTAAATCTCCTCCTCGACATTTCTATAAGAGTCAGACATATGACACATATGCGAGGCCTAACAAGAGCAGAATATGCTAAGACTCTTTGTATGCACCCTACTCTGCATATATACTGTAGTCCATCCCATTCACTTGCTGCAATGACGAGAGCCGAATAGCCTTCTTAAAGGGACAGTTCAGTCAAAACTGAAAAATCTGTCATCATTTGCTCACCCTCAGCTGAACACATAGAAAGATATTTGGAAGAATGATGGCAATTTTCAGTTCTGGGACATCATCCACTTACATAGAAGGACAAAATATATAGTACACATAATGAGATATATTCAAGAATGTAGAGTTCTCGGGCACCTTTGACTAGCATTTCATTCTTCTTATATGGTAGTCAATGATGTCCTGGACAATCTTCCAAATATCTTTCTTTGAGTTCATCAGAACGGTCACAGACAATGAATCGTCATATTCGCAATGATTTATTAGACAATTAATCGTCAGCCAAATTATCTTGTGAATCAATGATATCACTGACTGTTAAACTGAGTTAAATACAGCGAGGGATCATTTTGTCACTTCAATACAGCCATAAAACAAAGTGAAATATTGCCATTCACATACACTGTGTTATGAAAAGAGAAGATCACATCCTTCATTACACTAACATACAAACATTAATAAGACGTTGAGATTAAACATGATCTCATTCACGATTAAACTATTAGCACGCTATAAAAACACCAGAGATATGCCAGGAACAACAGACAGTTTACTTTCATTCATGAGTAAACACTTGTTTACTGTGTCCACACAGAGAGATGTTGTATGAAAATCACACGTAACAGAGATATCAGTTAGGATTCACACTTATTTGATTTGTATTGTTTTTTATGTTATGTTAAAAAAATCTATACAAAAGTGCATGTTCAACACTTTACTCGGCTTATCAATGAAATTAAGTGAAAAGGCACGATTGTAAACATTTTTGATACAGGAATGGTAATATAAAACAATGTCTTCATATTTTATATTGATCTGTTCTGGAGATGATGATGATGGTAAAGGTCTGCTCAGCACAACACACACACGAGTGAAGAATACATAGAAACGAAGTGTGAGCTACAGTAGAAAATAATGTCATTTATGGTTGAATAAAGCACACAACAAATTCACCAATCAGAACAAGACCTGAAAATAAAATCCATCCCTGCTGATCTCATGAACTCACAGCACCGACAGAAGACGACGACGACAACACGTGCAAAATTAAACTGACCAGAAGAAATGACAACATTCAGCTGACCTTTACAAACACACACACCTGTTGTGTGTCAGCTGCCTTCTGACCCTAGAAGTCTTCGCTCATTCAAACTCCAGCTAAACCCCCCATGAGAACATGACCACAGTTTAACCGTAAACACAGTTTGGGGGTTTTATTTGTAGTAATACTGTGGTTATACAAAATGATAATCAATCCTTAAAATACCTGGTTACTGCACAAAAACATGAATCTTTAAATAAGGCTGCTCCTGTGCAAAGAAAAGACTTTAAAGAGATAGAAAATGAATATAGAGAATGTGAAGCTATCTTGTGAATACAGCGTTTTCTTTTTCTTGTTTGATTTAGAAATATAACTATAGTAGGTCGGTCCTGATGTTAAACAACTACGATAGCATTAAAGCAGTCATTCAGGAAAATCTTCTGGTTCTTTCACTTTCGATTCGATCTCCATATATCAAGAACAGGTAACGGTACTAGCGCTGGGAATCGATTCTGATGTTCCGATTCGACTCCAATCTACAAGCTCTCGATTTGATTCTCGATTCGGGTCAGTGATTATTGAATTAATACTAATATTTAAAAAAAGATCACATTACAAGGATGATGAAATGAATAGCCAGAAACCTGTATATGAAACTGTGAACACACTTGGGTATATTGAAACAGAACAGCTGCCTTGATCAAATAGGGTCAGGATATTTTACATTTAAGATACAGTATAGAATTTCACAAAATAAGCTGTAAGAGGCTGCAATCGTATGCCTTATGTGATGTGATGTCAGTTTTTTGCCAAGCCCTAAACGGAACAAATCAAAACTAGCAGTTGAGTATGATCCTGCCAAAATGGCGGCGCTACTACAACATGCAACATAGGGTGCGACGGCAGATTCTCTTTATTCATATTTATATATTCTCTTTCTATATATGAAGAGTTTGGTTCCAAAATGAGCTAACTCATGTTCTAAAATCATGTTTTTTATTATATAATCATGTTTTAGTTAGTCATCATGGCTTACATAAAAACAAACCAACTGCAGTTTGATTGATATTAATTGGAATGCACAATAATAAAACACCATTTAAAAAATAAAACAGAGTTATCATATTTTGGAACCAAACTCTTCATTCAATCATCATTTTCAAGTTGTTATATTATATGTCGCTTATTTAAACAGAGTAGATGTTTGTAGTGTTTCTAAATGTCTCAGAATATTCACAAATAAACATGAAAAATGAAACAGTTTTTCCAAAGAAACTTTCACCGTAGAGTGTTGATAGAGACATCACAAACACTCACAGTGTTATATTCACTAGTGTCAAACTAATAACTAAACAAATCAGGCGAGTCTGTTTCTCGCGAGAACTTTAAAGTCTCATGTTAGATGATCACATTCACACCGAACGAAATGAAAGTTTCTGCGCAAAACTCACCTGTTCAGAGTAGAAGCGGCGCGAGACTCCCGCGATCATCACATCAGTAACGTTATTATATATCACACACACTGACTCCTCCCACCAGTCACACAGACAGACAGCTGATTGGCTGATACTACACTGTACCTTACGCGTCACGTTAAGGAATGAAAAATGTGGAACACAATGGCGCAAAAGAAGAAGATAAAAGCACATCATTTAAAGCGATCTCTGTTTCCAATTCAACTTCATAAATGACATACTGATGCTTTA
>CM074082.1:536714-541714 GCA_037178815.1 Barbatula barbatula | reverse complement strand
CAGCCTTTAGCTGTCCATGACTCCAGTGGCTTTATCAATGTCCTCTGAAGAGTTTCCATACAGTCGGTGTGTGTAACGGATCATATTCTGAGTCCCATAACACTCAAATACTGCAATTTGAGTATAACGTCTTAGAGACACAGTATATGCCTGTACGGGTTTCTCAATAATGAATGTATACCGCATTGAGCCAAGGCCTTCGATGAAAACATAATAGTTCAACTTTCTATAAAAAGAAACCAAATTAAACTTCACTACGCCTAATAACATCTAAACAAAATGACTCCAGCTGTTATTTAAAATATATACAATTTCTCAGAGTCACTATATGGAATTCAAACACATGAGTGAGATGATCTGTTTGTGATTGGTTACTGCTGTTCTTTCTTCCTATTGGATGGATTGTATTATATATGCAGGTGACAGGTGAATCACACACACACACACACGGCAGCTCCCCTCAGAAAGACAGCAAGATGGTGAGTGACATCATTTCCTGCAATGTAATTTAATCATAAATATTGAAATGTTGGATTATTGCATCTGGTCAGAGAATTTGTTATATAAAAGAGTTTTAATTGGATCTGTTATAGTCTATAACTTCATTTACTGTTGCAGAGATAGTAAAACTCTGGAATGGACTCTATTATTATGAGGACTATATATACAAACTATACTTTTATAAAACCTTAAAGCAGGTTTAATTTAAAACAGCGAATCAGAGAGAGAGAGAGAGAGAGAGAGAGAGAGAGAGAGAGAGAGAGAGAGAGATGGTTGCACCAATGGAACAGTTTTTTCACAGCAATGGTGGTTCATGGAGCCTCTGAATCAATAGTTCCTGGAAGTAATCCAGGGAGCTGCAGCTGTGATTGTGATGAAGTTTTAACCCGTTTAAAGATGTAAGTCTTTGATCCAAGAGTGAAATAAATAAAGCATTTATAGGAACTATCAGAAGGCTCCACGAATCATCGGATGTGTCATTAAGTTTAACAAACTCCTTCAAAGTTTTCTGTTATTCGATTGATAGTAAATCCTCCTTTTTCAAATGAAACATGAACTCAGAAGAGTCATGTGAACCTACAGTATACAGTATGAACACACACATGTACAGTAAGCGTTTATCTCACTTGATCTGATGTTAAAGACACTTCTCTATATGACTTTGTTAAATGCGTTGTTAGATCAGATGTTTGTTCAGGGACTCTTCCGGTTCCCGGTGTCTTTATGAGTTTATTATCTGAAGTTTATCATTAACATTGAGGTTCGGCTCACAGATAACACATTTAACCGTCACTCTTATCAACTCCAACATGCATCACAGGTTAAACAGTAATCCACATCACAGCTCAAAGAAACCATAAAACAAACTGTGCCACACGATTTCAATGTCACAAGCACCAGAACACATCTGTGATTTTTGTCTCGACAGGCTTTGACATCAGAAGTACAGTGATGAGTGTGAGGATGAATCAATGCTGATGTTATTCTTCATCTCTGACAGGTTTTCACAGTCAAGGACATGAACTTTACTGCCGGAACAGAGTTGAAAGTCTCTGGGAAGATCAAATCAGACTGTGAAGGGTGTGTACATTAGTGCCATCTGAACCGTATTTCCATACATTAAGTACTGTGTGTGAAAGAGATATGTGTTCTTTCATCTTTGATAATGTCTCACAGGTTCTCTGTTAACGTGGGACATAACAGCGATAACATCGCTCTTCACTTTAACCCTCGATTCACTCAGAGCGGAGACTCTCGTGTCATCATCTGTAACTCAAATCTGGGCGGATGGGGTGATGAACACCGTGAACCCAGTTTCCCTTTTGAACAAGGCCAAGAGTTCAAGGTGACCCGTCAACGTCTCATTCACCTCTGAACACTGCATTCAAGCATAAGACTAGTGAAGCGTTTTCATTTGGATTTGATGTGTGACTAAATGTCTGTTTCTGTGTGTTCTGACAGCTGACCATCACCTTCAACAATGAGACCTTTTATATCAAACTACCTGACGGGAACATGATGAGCTTCCCAAACCGCCTCGGGGACGACTCTTTCAGTCACGTTGATTTTCACGGTGACGTGAAGGTTCACGGCGTCAAGGTGAAATGAGAACGGATGAAGGATTGTGACCAATGTGTCAAATAAAATCCAAAGAGAGAATATGAACCGAGTCTGAGGGTCTTTACTTTACTCCTCATCTTCTGCACTGAAACAAACAAAACTTGCTTTCTCATTACTCATTTTACTTATATTTCATAAGTTATACTAAAGGCCACTAGATTTGTTTTAGGTCACTTTCACACTGTATCCTTCAATTTCAAGTTCTTAAAGATGAACTAAAGGTTTTGGTTTGATTGACACTGTGAGGCTACAACAACGGCAGACATAGAAAAATGAAGTAAACTCATGAAGTCAAACTGATTCTGAGTGTTTAAACATGAACACCCGCCGTCCTCATGATAATTAACTGAGTGATACACAAAGAATGTCACGGACAGTAAACACATTCCACACACACCTCATATGTTCTCGCCAGTTAGAAGGCTACGTGTATTTAGTGTGAACATTTGGCTAAATGTTGCAGAGAGAGATTTATAAAAGCCTAGAAAGAAAAAAACAAAAAGAAACTTAAAGAGATTAAAACAGATCAGAAAGCGCTCGAATAGCACACTTTACACAAACACTTGTTTACAGAAACCAACAAAAGAAGTTTTTAGAATGAGGGAGAAACTCATACTGTACTGTTATTTGATATCAATTCATCTGTCTGTTGATGATACGACTAAAACATAAACAACATTTGTCTCCGTGTTTAATGTCTCTGCAGCGGTTTGCATCTGTCTCTGATCAACTTAAGGGACATCCTGTCATCCTTTACTCACCCTCAGGATTGATTCAAACATGTATACTGCTGAACACAAAGAAATATATTTGGAGGAATGTCAGTTATTTTCAGTTCTGGAACATCATCCGACTACCATTTCATTCTTTTCTTCTATTGTACTCAATGATCCCAGAACTGAAAGTCACCAACATTCTCCCAAATATCTTTCTCTGTTTTTCTCAGAAACAAGATCATTTCTAAAGTTATGAAATGACATGAAGGTGAGTAAATGATGACAGAATTTGTATTTTTGGGTGAACTAGCACTTTCAAATTAAACATTTTTCCTTAATGTGATGTGTCAGGTCAGCCATCGATGATGAGTGTTCAAGAAAAACAACGATGTCATCACCATTCTCATAAAACATCCTTAGTTACATTCACGGTTACGTTAGTTTGACCAAACCATTAAACCTATTCTCATAAACATCCAGAAGAACCCCAACTCAGTTCATCATGTCTGGATCTACAGGTTCGTTCTTTCACAGAGATAATTCAGACAGATATAAAGATCATCGGTGCTCATGTTCCTCATCTCAATAAAGGCAGAAACATTGATTCAAGATTTTATCAATAATCTTTGCTATCTGGGTTTACACTGACACGTCTGTCAATAGTTTTTATTGAGAGAGGATCAATACAATGTGGGAAAAAGTTGATCCACAGCAGATGAGATGAATGATGACAGTCTCAGCTCATCTGATCCTGAAGTGCATTTCCTGATCCCTGATCAGCTCGACTCACACCTGACGATTGAGATCTCTGGCTCAGGTAATCACGGTAGTTGCGTGTCAGTAGCGTGTAGAGCAGCGGGTTCACGCAGCTGTTGCCGTACGTCAGACAGGTGACGAAGAAGTTGACGTACATGTGAGCGGCAGGTGACAGCGAGCGCAAGGACTCGGATGAAAAAAGTTTCGCCATCTGCCAGCCCCAGAACGGCAGAAAACAGGCCCAGTACGCCACCACAATACTAAAGATCATTCTCACAACCCGCCGCTTCAGTCTGCGTCTCCTCACGGACGAGGATGAAGATCGACTTCCGCTCCCCCCTCGCTGTGCCAGACTGTTCTGAGCTGCCCAGTAGTGTCGGGCGAGACCGGCGTACAGTCCCACCATCAGCAGACCGGGCAGAAGCATGCTGGTGAAGAACAGGGCTGTGAGATACGCTTTAAAGGCCTCAGGGGTCCAGGTGGGGAAGCAGATGCGTTTGACCAGTCCCGCCGTGGCCGGACGGCCCTCTTTCAACCGAATCATCACCATCATGGGCAGCGTCAGGACGAACGCCGCCGCCCAGATGCCCGATGCCATCAGCCAGTGTTCGCGGGCGGTCGAGCGGCGTGCTCCGAAAGGGGCAGCGACGGCACGGTAACGCTCCAGACTCATCATGACCAACACGAACACGCTGGCGTGCATGGTGAGAAGATCCAGACTTAAGAGCAGCCTACAGCCCATTTCCCCAAAAAACCAATCATGGGCAAAATACGTGCACACCACAAACGGGATGGTGCCCAGATACAGCAGGTCAGCCGTCGCCAGGTTGAGAATGAAGACGTACATGGATCCGGCCCGCCGTAATGTGGCCGAGCGCATTACTGCCAGGGTGTACAGGTTACCCGCCACGCCCAAAATACACATGCTCACCAGAGTGGCACCCAGGAGCGGAGTCACCCACACCACACCACCTCCACCCGCGCCTCCACCGCTGCTGTTAGATCCTTGACTCATGATTCACACATACAGAAGAACACTTCATAAACTATTGAACTGAAGATGAACAGAACTCCATCAGCAGAGACGAGTGTGTGTCCAAATCACTGACATCATAGTAGTCCTTGCAGAACTTACAACACAAAGTCCCAAACATACCCATAATCCACACCTGCTCCACACCAGACCGCCCTGAACTAAACCTCTGTCACCGACTGTAAACATCACGAGAAGAGTCTGTGAGCCGGCGGTTCTGCTGCAGATCTCTGATGTGTCCATCAGCTCCCAGCGTCTCTCTCTCTCTCTCTCTCCGTGTGAGTGTTTGTGTGTCACAGGTAGGTGTGATCTAGTGTTCAGAATTCGTCTGAATCAAGTGAGCTGGAAAGACTCTGAACACCCCGGTGCTGCTT
>CM074082.1:519214-531714 GCA_037178815.1 Barbatula barbatula | reverse complement strand
TGGTTTGTAGTAGTAAACAGGAAGTGTGGCCTCATATTTCGACCTCATGGCATCATTGCCACACTCTGACATAAACTAAACACACATACATATTCATCACAATTAAACCAACACATCAAACAAACACAAATTTGACACAAACTCACACTCGTATTATTATATTAAAAGAATATAAATGTATTTGAATCTATAAAATATATACATTATTCAGGATCAAAGCAGCTGACCTTCTGATCCTCTTTCTCTCTATAAAACAAGACAAGTGAAAGACAGCAGAACATCACCTGAACCTCTGAATCCTCCCAGCGTGACAGACTGAGAGATTTCACTTTTCCAATATTGGGAATATTTCTGTGGATTCCAGAACAGCCTAAACATATGAACACTCCTAAAGAACAAGATCCCCATTCTGGATCTAGAGAGAAAGAGAAAGAGACAAATACATTCATCTATTATCATCGCATGTCCAAAGTTAACTTCTGGTTTGTGTTTGATTATTCTGGCTAGTGGATAATAATATTTACATTTACTTATTTAGCAATTTACAAATGAGGTAAACAATAGAAGCAATTGAAACACATAAGGACAATAAAAAGTATAAGTGCAGTAAAACTGGTGTCATAATGCCCACCAAGAGTAGAAAAGAGATACTGTAGAAGTCAGAACCGATCGGTCAGGTGCCGAACCAGTGCTGGTCATGTAGGCCGCTGCCTTCTGGATCATCTGAAGATGTTTGGTTGTGCAAGCTGGAAGTCACTAGCGCATTGCAATAGTCCCGTTTGGACAGAGTACAGTAGTGACATACTGTATAATTATTTCACTTCATATTTTATTTCATTTATATTGATATTAATATTTGATTATATATTAATTTATTGAGTAAACAAATGTGTTGAATGGTTCATATAACTGTTGTATTTACAGTTCTTTACGATTGCTAAACGACAGTGGGCACAACTGGAGTCACATGTGCAAAACTCTAACCACAGTCTGCACAGCAGCAGTTCATGTGGACCAAACTCTAGTTCGGTTTTCATTGCTTGAACACAGTTTTCAAAACTCTACACACTTATCCCACGACTTTAACCACAACCTACACAACACTGTGGATTTACAGCACTTTGTTCAAATGCTAACACACTGCTGTCAAAACTGTGAAGCACACATTCAAAACAGAATAGACAGAATAGCCTTGTGCCTTTCAAACACCGCTGGTTGCAATTTCAGCTGAAAGGCTAAGCAGGTGTCTTGTTTTAGACTTGTTAGTGAACACACAGACATATATATATATATATATATAGGTAGAGCTCAGAAAGACTAATTTTGGAAATGGAACGAGGAAGACGGGTTCGTGGAGGGAGAAGAGTGGCAGGGAGAGGGCAGATGCGTGGAGGAAGACACAGAAGACACAGATCTGTTATTTCAGATGAAATAAGGGCTTCACTTATAGACCCTGTGGTGAATCATGGTCTCTCATTGAGAGAGGAAGGGTTGAGGGTGCAACACAATCTGCAAAGATCCACAGTGGCATCTGTAATGCCAATTTTCCATCCTACAAACAGCTGAGAGTCACATCCTTACAGTAAATGAAAACATTACAGGAATTTATTTTGTATTGCAATTACAGTATAGAATATTTACACAGATATATATTACAGTAAATTTGACTGTAAAATATAGTTTTACAACAGGACCCAAAGGCCGACCCCAACAGGAGGAAGAGGAGAAATATGACTTTGTATGAAGTCACTGAAATAGTTGAAACTGTAAAGATGAAAAGTTTGTAATTTCTGTATTGGTGTTTTTCCTCTCAGTGTGTTGTGAGTGACAGTGTGTGTTATCTCAGTGAGGGTTGTGTATTGTGTTTGGCTGCACTGAGCCGTGTGTTAAGAGTTGTGTTGATCTGAATGAGTTCTGCAGGTGATGTGAACAGTTTAGCTCAGGTGACTGTTGGTAGCGCAGACTGTAGTTAGAGTTTTACACATGTGACTCCAGATGTGCTCGCTGTCGTTTAGCAATCGAAAAAAACTGTAAGTTTATCCAAGTAACCCAAAAGAATACTGGCTAGACATCATTGGAACTTGCTAGCTAATGTCATTTACTTGTTATATATTTTGCTTGTTATCAGCAATAATCTAAAGGGACTTTATTCCTGTGTTCTGGAAGTTAAGTTGTTTTAAAACCATCTATACAAACTCCAAAACGAAACCATCCTCAAACAGAGCATTACTACACCAAACACAAGATCATCCAGAAGTCTATTCTCTTCTGCGTTTATAACTCTTAAATATGAATATCTTCTGCGTTTATAACTCTTAAATATGAATATCTTCTGCGTTTATAACTCTTAAATATGAATATCTTCTGCGTTTATAACTCTTAAATATGAATATCTTCTGCGTTTATAACTCTTAAATATGAATATCTTCTGCGTTTATAACTCTTAAATATGAATATCTTCTGCGTTTATAACTCTTAAATATGAATATCTTCTGCGTTTATAACTCTTAAATATGAATATCTTCTGCGTTTATAACTCTTAAATATGAATATCTTCTGCGTGTGAACAGAATGACAGCAGACAGGCAGAAACCTTCCTGAGAAACAACGAAACATTTGCTTTTACACAACACAAAAGTGTTTAGAAATACTTCCCTTTTCTTTATATTGCTTAACCCCACCCACAACTGTCTCTCTCTCTCTTTCTCTCTGTCTGTCTGTCAGCACATATCACGGCCACACCTTTAGTATTTGATCTGTTCAAATGTAATTCCAAGATACCAATATAATGATATTATCAGCTATAATAGCTCATGTATTAATGAAGCTCAAACTGACGTCATTAGATTGATTTAGAATAATGATTTAAGTTTACGAGAAACTCTTCACATCTCTCTAAACACGGACAGAAGTTTGTCACAACACCTTCAAAAGCAAAGTCGACGACATCTTAAAAGTGATTCATTTGTGATCGAGAAAGATCTTTAAAGTGTCACGCGCACATCTCTTCTCTCGTTTCATATTTGACTTTACGAACATGTTTAAGTCTCACACGTCAATCATCTGAATACTGAAGATAAAGCAGATGAGATGCGCTAAAGGTGTTTAAAGGAGCTCAGGTGAGCTCGAGCGCGCGCATCCCCCGCGTGCCTCCAGGGCGCATTTTCCGTCTCGCGCGCTCCGGTTGCGCCCCGTGAAAGGAACCGAGAGATAAACTCACTGTCCGCCCCGCAGTCCACGCAGCTGCCGTTACCCGCCGTCTGCAGCAAGAGCCGAAGCGTCCGCGCCGCGCGCTCGTTGTCCGTCATATCTCCGGTAACCGGCGGCGGGTGAGACGCATGCACGCGCGCGTGAGGAGGCGCTCCATACAAACATTCGGAAGTGTTCACGCGACTCTGTTCAGACTTGTTGTTCCGCATCAGAGTTCAGCACGCGCCATCACAAACCTGCTGAAACACGCGCACACACACACACACACACACCATTATAACCCATCCAGATTCTTCCAGAGGGATTTAATGGTGTTGTGTCACATTGCGCATGACCAGAACAACACATCATGACCATTAAATCCAGTAGAACTTCATCACATAGACTGTCGTGTCAGATCACATGTACGGTAGATATTTATGATTGAACACAAACAGATATAAAACAGCTTTCCTGTGGCTCAGAAGGTCTTGGGCTCGATCCCACACACAGAAACACATGTGGAGTATAATGCAATGTAAAGTCCATCACGTCACGAGGACTCAGTAATAGTTGTGTGAGGATCCTCTCACAGGAGTAAAGTGTTGTTCTTCTCGTGTCCACGCGGTGGCAGCAGCAGAATATTCATCTGTAAACACATAAACAACACATGAGATAAACAACACACGAGATAAACAACACATGAGATAAACAACACACGAGATAAACAACACACGAGATAAACAACACACGAGATAAACAACACACGAGATAAACAACACACGAGATAAACAACACACGAGATAAACAACACACGAGATAAACAACACACGAGATAAACAACACACGAGATAAACAACACACAAGATAAACAACACATGAGATAAACAACACACGAGATAAACAACACACGAGATAAACAACACACGAGATAAACAACACACGAGATAAACAACACACAAGATAAACAACACATGAGATAAACAACACACGAGATAAACAACACACGAGATAAACAACACACGAGATAAACAACACACGAGATAAACAACACACGAGATAAACAACACACGAGATAAACAACACACGAGATAAACAACACACGAGATAAACAACACACGAGATAAACAACACACAAGATAAACAACACATGAGATAAACAACACACGAGATAAACAACACACGAGATAAACAACACACAAGATAAACAACACATGAGATAAACAACACACGAGATAAACAACACATGAGATAAACAACACATGAGATAAACAACACATGAGATAAACAACATCTCACTATATCTGTCAGCTGACGTCCAGCAGCTGTTGTGTGTTTGCAGTGTTGAACTTCAACACGTAATGAATGATTCTTGTGAATGAATTCTAGTGTCGACACTTTATTTAAATCACTCGACTACTAGATACACAATCTAAAGAGTTATTTTACACATCGCCGTATAAAACCTAACATGTATTAGTACAGAACAACATGAACAATAGAAATTAAACTCATTTTTTCTTCTTTAAATTCATGGAGCATTGCAAATTCAAACCAGTTAAAAGCTGAGCTTCTTTAAAACATGTCATAATAATATAAACAGGGTTACTGATCTAAATCCAGAACATCACACTGATGGCATCCTGTGATACAGTAGATATAACTGTTACTGTAACACCGTCTCCATGACGACACTAAATGAGTCTCATTCAGCAGCTGTCAGTGTTCAAGCACATTAGAAATGAATGGTGTTTGTTACACATTCTGAATTGAGTGTGAATCAGATTATCAGATGACCTTTGACTCAGTGACAGACTTCTAAACACAGACTCCAGTCACAGAGAGTTTCAAGCACAAACTGACCCGTGGCTTCACTGCACACTTTTACTGTGGTATTTGTAGTGAACACCATAGAAACCTCAAATTGACCACAATGGTCTTCTTGTACTTTAATATTTGTTATGAAACTGGGAATACCAGTAATAATCAATCGAACAAAAGTCATAATTACTTAATGCTGAGCACTGACTCGCGACAGGAGCTTCTCCCAGAGGATTCTGGGTCATTTATCAGTTTGACTGAGAGGATTATAAGCCGATCGAGTCAATGTGTGTTTCAAGATGGAGATCAAATCTAAGTATGTGAAGTTTCATTTGAGTTCTTTATAAAGTATAATGCAGAGAATAAAACTGAAGTGAAGTGAAACTATCGACTCTCACAGATGAACCGATTTCTTTCTGCTACACACACTCTCTTGAGAGAAGCAATGAGCGGTGAAATTGTGAGAAAGCGAGAAACAAAACAAACTAACGAACAAACATTTCTGCACATTTTATATGTCTCATGGGTTCTGTGCTACAGGGTTTTTACACACACACACAAACAAACACGCAAGCACGCAGACACACACACGCACACAGACACACACGCTGACACAAACACACACACACACACACACACACACAAACACGCAAGAACGCAGACACACACATGCACACAGACACACACACACGCACGCTGACACACACACACACACACACACGCACACACACACACACAAACACGGAAGCACGCAGACACACACATGCACACACACGCACACTGACACACACACGTACACACACACACACACAAACACGCAAGCACGCAGACACACACATGCACACAGACACACACACGCACGCTGCACACACACACGCACACACACACACACACACACACACAAACACGCAAGCACGCAGACACACACATGCACACAGAACACACACACACACACGCACACACACACAAACATGCAAGAACGCAGACACACACATGCACACAGACACACACACACACGCCACACACACACACACACACAAACACGCAAGAATTCGCAGACACACACATGCACACAGACACACAAACGCACACTGACACACGCACACACACAAACACGCAAGCACACAAGCATGTTGATGGTGACATCACGTCTTCTCATTGTTTTGATAATCTCCAGCAGCAGATGTGCCTTCAGTCTGAAATTCAATGAATAGCAAATATTTCAGCCGATTCCCGGCGTCATACTTGAATATTGATGAGAGACACATCAGAGCTGAAACAAGAACATAACAGATTAAACCTGACGCTCGTGAAGACACTTCAGCTGTTTCTATATGAAATACAACAATGTCAGGAGTTCATGTGACCGATCGACTGTATGTGTGTGTTCTGAATGAGGTCATTTAAAACAAGACTGGAGCTCAGAGACGTCATGGTACATCATGAGAACTTCTGCTGACAGATTTAATCATGTTATATATAACACGCGAGAATATAAACAGTAGCGATTGTTTACTATAGATGTTTTATGAAACACAGAATTGTAAAGCAGAAAACAAAGGATCTGGAAGCACAAAGGTTTATTGTTGCGTATGAATCGTGAGCTGAATGTGAAATCCAGTGAGAATAACTAGACTCAATCCTTCAGTCTCCTTTTAATCAATCGTCCAATCAGTAAACACAATCCAATGAACATCCCATAAAAAAACCCTGAAGTTCCACATGAAATCAATACAAATGACACCAAACTATTTCATGAGACAACATGACATCTGTGTGGACACAAATCAACATGTGTCACAGGGATTATATTTGATTTGAATCACAACTTGACTTCACTGCTTCTATACGCGCGAGGAAACAGCAATTTGTCATTCTATACAATACAGCATTGCTTTTGATATTGAAGAGGAGAGAAGAGCAAGATGAGGATGAGACGATCAGGAGATCAGTGTTTGTGTACAGAACTCACAGGTAACAGAGGACGAGCCGAAGCGTCTCTTCATGACAGTGACATTCTGTCTCCTGAGATCAAAACAGCTTCATGCGCTGCTGAACCAAACAAACACAAGTACACACATGTGTGTGTGTTTAATTGTTTTTCTTTGTGTGTGTGTGTGACAATGCTTGTCACCGTCTGACAGGGATAAAACACAAACCGTGACACAGTGTTCAGACAGTCGACAGGAGAACAACCACATCAAAGACTGTTTCATTCTTTAATCTGTGACTGAACACACACACACACACACACACACACACACACACACACACACACACATCTTAACGTCTTTGAAGAGCTCATTATTCTCAGTTATGTGAAGATAATATGTGTGATGATAATAGATGTTACATTTCTAGCTTTCTATTACTATGGATTTTTAACACATGCTTAGATTCTTACTGTTGATTTTTTAAAAGCCATTTCACATCAGAAACAAAAACAGAGCGACACTAAAACTGAAAATAAATGTGTGTTTTATTGGCTACATCCGTCAGAAGTGATGTGAGATCAAATCTTACACCAGTACCGACGACATTAATGACACATCAAGTCACTTTAACTCCAATCATGCAAATTCTGTGCTCTGAAAACCTCTAAGAGTCCTTCAAGAACAAATCAAGTGTGCAAATGAGTAGCAAAATCATTTCAGCATCTTCTAACAGTGAGAGACGCTCGGCCGTGTGATGGTGAGAGAGTCGCCTGCATTTATACAAACATTCAGCTACACGATTAATGTTCATTCACTGGATCAGAATGATCCTCCAGTGTCATCTGAAGAGAGAGTCCACTACACTTTCATTGTGTAATAAACTGAGTTCTGATGTTCTTCAAGAGAATCGCACACGTGATTATTACATCATACAGAGACAGTCACAAAATACAAGTGGAAGACATCACGTAAAAAAGAGTAGAATTAAATTACACGTTTATATAAAGACGCCTGTCGTCTTTCCAGTAGAGTTGACTTTATCTCTCATGCATTATTATCTGAAGTGTCAATGAGTGAAACTACAGCTCACGTCATTCACTTCAACATCACGCTCATAATGCTGAAACACATCTTTCACTGCAAACACTTTGTTAATCATGATGCCATGAGGTTCATCAGCTTTCGCTCACGTCAGACTTCCACGCAGATATTCATATTTTACTAACCATGTCTTTACTACAGTAATCTACCCTGATACTAGTAAACTATGGTAACACAAATGAAACCATGGTGATATCACTTTCACTCGAATAAAACCATGATTTCTTTTCATGAGTGTAGTCAAAACGTGACAGAATCTTTAAATGTAAACTTTGCCCGAGACAACAGAAACACGCATTAAACATTATCCACGAGCGTTCTGTTTCATCTGTTCTTACGATAACTGACAGCGACAGACTGAGCGCAGGTCTTCACCGCCGCAGACTGAGTCTCTCTCTCCTCACCTGACACTTCAGTCCAGTACTCCACGTTCTGTTGATCCGACCTATGAACCCGCCTGCTGTCTTTATTCCTCACATGTGATAAACTTCCAGTGCTGTAGCACTTCTTGGCCAGCGGGGACGCCAGCGAGTCATGAGGGAATAAAGAGGTCAAAGAGAAACTACTCAAAGCGTCGGAGTGATGTTCACTATTAAACACTCGATCGGGTCCTCCAGTCTCATCAGACGGATCGGCAGCGTGCGCTCGGGTCCGGTTCAGGTTTGTGCTGTCATCACGTCCGCTCTGTGTAAGCTCTGGAGAGGGGATGGGGCAGATCAAGGGGATCGTCTGGTCTCCTGACGGGGAGACGCACTCCTCCAGGGTGGTCTGTAGACTCCCAGAACTCCCAGGGTCACCGTCCATCGAGCACTGAGGGAGAGAGAGTCGATAATTCACTTTATTCTCTCTCTCTCTCTCTGTCTGCTGTTAGACTGCAAGTGTGAGATGCTGAGGTACCTGTGGACTCATCATCCGACTGTTGGAACCTGGAGACCTGAGAGAAGCCCACGATGCTGGAGGGGCGTGTCTGGAGCCCACTTGTGCCGGACCGGAGGCGGGGCTTCCCTGAGGAATGGCAGCTGTGGTGGGGTGGAAGAACGCGGCCGGGAGATGAAAGACAGCTGAAGGTGCTCGACCATCTCCATCTGTCAAACACAGAACCTCTGGTGAAAAGAGTTTGATGTCATCAGACAGAAGATCTGCCCCTCACATAAGACATCATCTGACCTCTGTGATGATCCTCATCCTGTCTGTATCTCTCACGGCTGCACGCTCTGCTGCTCACGACCTCTTGAGGGCCGTGAGACTCACTGCTCCTCTCGTCACCCTGAACACACAGACAGATGGATAAAAGACAGACAGACAGACACATTTAAGATGGACAGACCATAGACAGACAAATATCAGACCACAGACAAATATCAGACAGACAGATGACAGATAGAGAGATCAGAATTAAAGATGTAAACACAATGGGCCTCATCTCTGAAACACGAACAGAACAAATGTTTTGTGTAAATCGTTCGTAAAGTGATTCTAATAGAATTTTTGGGATTCATGAAATTGTTTGTATTTTCAGATGTTAGTTAGTACGAAACAAAATGTTCACCTGCTCCATACCACGTGTGAATAGTGTGTAACACCACACGTAACGTTCTCTAGACAAACTGACGACACTGTATTTGATGCACTTTATGTACCATAATGATATTTCACGAGTTCTTTGATCAGTTTTTACTTTTTAACTTTGGGCAAAACAGCCATCCAATCACAGTGGAGAAGAGGCGGGACAAACACTACATCATACAGTGCATCATACACTACAATGGCGAAGTTAATATTAAAGGTTACTGCATTTTCATGTTAAGTTATATTCTTTAAAATAAGATACTAGTAACAAGTAGACTAACTGTTGCATATATTCTAGATCACTGCAGCTCATATATTTACTAATGTTTGATGAATGAGGGCCATTGTGTTGTGTATCTGTGTGTTGTGTGTGACGGACTGTATTACCTGAGAGTGTGTGAGGTGATCACTCAGACTGATGATGTATCATCATCATCATCATCATCATCATCATCATCGGCCATCAGAGATGTTTGTTCAATCTCTGCCAAATGAATCTACAACAACAAAAGTAGATTTCAACTGGAAAATCAAGTTATACAAAGCAGAGACTCACATCACTGGATAAAAACGTGTTCTCAGACACTTTCACCCGAAACATGATGCAGGGAAATGTTTCATATGAACCTCATTAGCATATCATCGGCATACATTTACATAAAGATTTTTGACTCACAAACACACATGTGAAGTGAAACCTGATGACCATCATGAGCCTTAATATCAAGACGGTTAGAGCTCAACGTCATGTGGTTTACTGCGTGGAGCGATCGGTGGGATTGATTTAAACGCTCAGCTTTAATGTCATACGCTGATCGGTCAAATACACTTACTGTGTGTGTGTGTGTGTGTGCCCTCACCTCTCCTGATTGGCTCCTGAGGTCTCGTCTGATTGGTGGAGTGCAGTAATGATGGAACACAGATCCTGATAGATTATCAATCATCTGTAATTCTCCATCCAGAGAATCCTTCATGAGCAGAGACACACTCTCCAACCACTGACTCTCCTGGAACAACACACACACATGCGCACGCATATACACACGCGCACGACACACACACACACACAGTGTGTACAGTTAATAACAGCTCTCTGAATGTTACAGCATGTGTTCATAAGACATCTTTCTTCTCTTTATGATATATATAATGTGATATACTGTACGTCAGTGTGATGTAACCGATTCATCAGAATCATATAATGTGCATCAGTGGATTCTGGTTTGTTGGTGTGATGAGCAGATGAGATTATATGAGAACGATCCTGATCTCAATCACTAATGTTCCTGTAAATACATGGACAAAACAAGCCACATATACTTCACAAAACAAGGAAACATAGGATATATATAAATCATATTTTAAAGATAAACTTAATTGGCTTTTCAGGATGTTTAGATATTTTTATTGGAAAACAGATTTTGTTGTTGTTGTGCGACCCCACAAGGAACACGTACACTCTTGTGTGTGTGTGAGAAAGAATCATTCAGCTGTGTTGACCTCTGTTGATGTGTGACGGATGTTGAGGAGCTCAACGCTGGAGGACAACCATCAGTCTGAACTAAACTAAATCTCTCCGTGCGCACACACACACACACACACACACACATGCCCTCCAATGACTTGCAGATCTATAGCGTGATGTCACAGATGTCATCAGTCACATCAACATCCTCACAATCAGGGAGATCCATCTCAAGAGAACATCACAAAGAATTCATTAATTTATTCACTCGCTCGCTCAATTCTGATTGGTCAAGCCTTATTTAAAGTTGTGTGATGACCTCATCATTTATTTAATGATACAGCAGTTGTTGCCAGGCAACAGTAAACAGCCTACAGTTCACTTTATGTTTAATCTCATTATGATGTTTATCGTTATTCAGATCATTAATCGTCAGATTAAATCAGCGCCGCTGTCTGATGTTCTGCCGTTATCAGACGTCTGGTGTTCACACACACACACACACGAGCGTCTGCTGGTGATCTCAGGCTATTGTGAGACCATCTGTTCACACACAAATTTAAGATTGAATGTGACAGCCGGTGAGAATAGTCTGACTGTAATAAACCTGTGTGAGAGTCATTCATGATGATGAGTGAGACGCACCTGTGCAGGTGAGGAGAGTTTCCTCTGATGATGCGTTTCCTGTGTGTAGTCGCACTGGTTCACATGTGTGTGGATGGTGGCGGTTTGTTTGCGTCCACCTTCGGCTTTCTCTCCTCTGTCGGCGGCGGTGATGCGGTCCAGACGACCCATACAGCACAGAGCGCCCTGAGCCAGCTCCAGCTCCATCTCAGCCTCCATCTCAGCATCTTCTTGAGCTTCTTTATTTGAGTCGTCCAGATGTTTCATCAACACGGCCACCACCACATTAATGAGAACAAACTGAGCCGTCAGCACGAAGCTCACGAAATACATGGGTGAGATGATCTGAAGACTGGAGTTGCACGAGTAACTTTCACCCGGCGGACATTCACGTAACGTGTCCTGAAAACACACAAACACACTGATATGAATATTATCACTGATACAAACTCATGGCGGGAAACATCTGGACATACCTTCATTATACCATTCCAGTTATCTCCTGTAGACACCTGAAAGAGCGTCAGGAACGCCATCCCAAAGTTCTCAAAGGTGGCGTGACGGCTCATCCCTTCACACGGATAATCCACAGTACACACTGAAATAAACACAAGACAACATTCACACAACATGATCTTATCTCAGCGTACACACACACACACACACACACGGTGTCACTCACCCAGATCTCCAAACAGCTCGACCCCGAGCGCAGCGTAGATGAAGAACAAGAGAACGAAGAGTAAACCCAGATTCCCCACCTGAAGACAAACACACACAACACAACTCATTGACTT
>CM074082.1:501714-514214 GCA_037178815.1 Barbatula barbatula | reverse complement strand
CAACATTCAATCAACACTTTGTATCGTCAAATGTTTTGATGTATAGTAATACTACACTGAATTTCAATTCTATTATAATCAACTTTCTCACATTCTAATCAAATGACACTTCTACATGTGCTGAACACAGGATCAGAAGATCATCTGGAGTTTGTTGTGAGTGTTGGAGTGAATGAAGCAGAATCTATAGACATGAATGAGTGTGATAAGAACACTAAACATCAGATGAACCTGAACTCCCAGAATGCCAAATATGATGAAGAAGGCACAGCAGATGAGAACAATGTTCCCGATGGGCTTCAGTGATGTGATGAGTGTTTCCACCACCAGCTTGAGTCCTGGAGCTCGACTGATCACCCTGACAAACACCCAGAAGAATCACATATAACATAACTCATAATCACATCACATCACTCATCACATCACATCACTCATCACATCACATCACATCACATCACATCACAACACATCACATCTCATCACACATCACATCACATCACATCACATCACTCATCACATCACATCACATCACTCATCACATCACATCACATCACATCACATCACTCATCACACATCACATCACATCACATCACATCACTCATCACACATCACATCACATCACTCATCACATCACATCACTCATCACATCACATCACATCACATCACATCACATCACATCACATCACTCATCACATCACATCACTCATCTCATCACATCACATCACATCACATCACATCACATCACTCATCACATCACATCACATCACATCACATCACATCACATCACTCATCACATCACATCACATCACATCACCTCACTCATCACATCACAACACATCACATCTCATCACACATCACATCACATCACATCACATCACAACACAACACATCACTCATCACATCACATCACATCACATCACATCACATCACTCATCACATCACATCACATCACTCATCACAACACATCACATCACATCACTCATCACAACACATCACATCACATCACATCACATCACTCATCACTCATCACATCACATCACATCACATCACATCACATCACTCATCACATCACATCACATCACATCACATCACATCACATCACATCACATCACATCACATCACATCACATCATCACATCACATCACATCACTCATCACATCACATCACATCACATCACATCACATCACATCACTCATCACATCACTCATCACTCATCACATCACATCACATCACTCATCACATCACATCACATCACATCACTCATCACATCACATCACTCATCACTCATCACATCACATCACATCACATCACATCACATCACATCACATCACTCATCACATCACATCACATCACATCACATCACATCACTCATCACATCACATCACATCACATCACATCACATCACTCATCACATCACATCACATCACATCACATCACATCACATCACTCATCACATCACATCACATCACATCACATCACATCACTCATCACATCACATCACATCACTCATCACATCACATCACATCACATCACTCATCACATCACATCACATCACATCACATCACATCACATCACTCATCACTCATCACATCACTCATCACATCACTCATCACTCATCACATCACATCACATCACTCATCACATCACATCACATCACATCACTCATCACATCACATCACATCACATCACATCACATCACATCACTCATCACTCATCACATCACTCATCACATCACTCATCACTCATCACATCACTCATCCATCACATCACTCATCACATCACATCACATCACATCACATCACATCACTCATCACATCACTCATCACATCACATCACTCATCACATCACATCACATCACATCACATCACATCACATCACATCACATCACATCACATCACATCACATCACATCACTCATCACATCACATCACATCACATCACATCACATCACATCACTCATCACATCACATCACTCATCACATCACATCACATCACATCACATCACTCATCACATCACATCACATCACATCACTCATCACATCACATCACTCATCACATCACTCACATCACATCACATCACATCACATCACATCACATCACATCACTCATCACATCACTCACATCACATCACTCATCACATCACATCACTCATCACATCACATCACATCACATCACATCACATCACATCACATCACATTTCTACTCCTCACCTGAGAGGGCGCAATGTTCTCAACAGTCTGAGTACCCGCAGCACGCCCAGAATCTTTGCTCCCCCTGTCATTGACACCACAATGTCAATCAAAGACACAAAGACAAGAAAACCGTCCAGAATGTTCCAGCTGCTGCGCAGATATGCTCGCTCGCCCAGATACAATCCCATAGACACCACCTGAGAGAGAG
This sequence comes from Barbatula barbatula, assembly GCA_037178815.1. Taxonomy (NCBI): domain Eukaryota; kingdom Metazoa; phylum Chordata; class Actinopteri; order Cypriniformes; family Nemacheilidae; genus Barbatula; species Barbatula barbatula. The sequence goes on along the minus strand of CM074082.1, from coordinate 511,815 downwards.
AGATTCTACTGTGGGATCATCTGACAGAACAAGAGCGAGTCAGTGACATTCTGATGTCTGGACACATACACAAGCCCTGTCTCTTCTGAGAGAGATGTGATGGTCAGATGAATCATGTGATGGGTTCTTCCTCACAGGTTCTCATTCTAGCAGTCTATGTCTGTCATGTGTATGTGAGTAATGAACACAGTGGTTGCTGATGTTTGTGTGCAGTAAACAGAACTCAACATCAGTTGTCTTCATCACAACACAACATCAGATCTCAACATGCTTCTTTATCTGACCTAGAGAGAGAGAGAGAGAGAGAGAGAGAGATGTGAGGTGTTCATGTAAGCTTTACCTTGACTGTCATCTCAGCAACAAAGATTGCAGTAAAAACATAGTTGGAGATGGTGAGGAAGACTCGCTCCTGACAAGAGAAAACACATCCAGATTCACAACACATCCAAAGCAACAAACGCCCACAGAACACATCCGCTCACATCTACATACAACATCATCATGTGAGCTACTGTAAGTGTACTGACACATCTGTTCTGTGAGACTGTATAATAGTGACACATCTATTCACACAAAGCTTGTGTGTGTGTGTGTGATGACGAGATCTCTTCACACTTATCTGTTTCAGGCAGAAATTCCTAAATGATGATGTGACAGATTTCACACTGAGTTGAAAATGGCTCTCACACTACTGAGACGAGACGTGATGATGATGATGATGATGATGATGAGTCAAACTGTCTGTGTCTCGTGTCTCTGTGTGTGTTCGTGTGCGTCGGTCAGTGTGTGTGTGTGTATATGTGTGTGCGTGTGCGTGCGTCTGAGTGTCTTTCTGGGGTGTGTGCGTGAGTGTGTGTCTGACTGTGTCTGAGTATCTGTCTGGGGTGTAACTGTGTTGGTGTTGAGTCCTACCAGGCTGCCCTGATGGATTCTGGGTCTCTCTAGTGCTACAGTGATGCAGTTGAGGAAGATGAAAGAAAGAACCACATAATCAAACAGCTTATGAGCAATAATCATCTGACACAGCAACCGAAACCTGCACACACACACACACACACACATACAAACAGACAGAGAAAGAGACACACACAAACAGAGAGATAGGGTGGGTGATCAGTCTGTAAACATCAATAATCATTTGTTGTCCAGCCGAGGCAGAAATCACACAGACTGAATTCTCTACGGGATTCAATCGACACTGTCTTCAGCATCTCTTCTACAGTGTCATGACTTACATCTGATCATATATCCAGACAACACGTGTATCACATCATCATCACACACTTGAGCAGAGAGTTATACTGGATAAATACAACATAAATGAGTTGAAGAGAATTAACAGAAGTGTCATGAGGTCATGATGACCACATACTTGTTCTGAGGGGAAAATAAGTAAATCGACCAATCATCTCTGGTCTCACACCAGTCTGGACGATACACCTCCATCATCTTCTGCACACGAGAAAACAGACTCTGTGAAAACACACGCACGAATGCACATGCACACACACACACACACACACACACGCACGCACACACAGGCACACACACACACACACGCACACACACACTTTTATCAGGCTATTGTGATGTGTTTCCAGTATATATACATTTCTTCAGTATGAAGTATGAAAAATCTATGCCCTTAACTGTTACAAAACACACCAGCCTTACAGTACAGACCCTCCTTCTAACCCTTAGAGAGACCACGGGGTAAAGAGCACCCGCCTTACAGAACAGACCCTCCTTCTAACCCTTAGAGAGACCACGGGGTGAAGACCACCCGCCTTACAGTACAGACCCTCCTTCTAACCCTTAGAGAGACCACGGGGTAAAGAGCACCCGCCTTACAGAACAGACCCTCCTTCTAACCCTTAGAGAGACCACGGGGTAAAGAGCACCCGCCTTACAGTACAGACCCTCCTTCTAACCCTTAGAGAGACCACGGGGTAAAGAGCACCCGCCTTACAGTACAGACCCTCCTTCTAACCCTTAGAGAGACCACGGGGTAAAGAGCACCCGCCTTACAGAACAGACCCTCCTTCTAACCCTTAGAGAGACCACGGGGTAAAGAGCACCCGCCTTACAGAACAGACCCTCCTTCTAACCCTTAGAGAGACCACGGGGTAAAGAGCACCCGCCTTACAGTACAGACCCTCCTTCTAACCCTTAGAGAGACCACGGGGTAAAGAGCACCCGCCTTACAGAACAGACCCTCCTTCTAACCCTTAGAGAGACCACGGGGTAAAGAGCACCCGCCTTACAGTACAGACCCTCCTTCTAACCCTTAGAGAGACCACGGGGTGAAGACCACCCGCCTTACAGTACAGACCCTCCTTCTAACCCTTAGAGAGACCACGGGGTGAAGACCACCCGCCTTACAGTACAGACCCTCCTTCTAACCCTTAGAGAGACCACGGGGTGAAGACCACCCGCCTTACAGAACAGACCCTCCTTCTAACCCTTAGAGAGACCACGGGGTAAAGAGCACCCGCCTTACAGAACAGACCCTCCTTCTAACCCTTAGAGAGACCACGGGGTAAAGAGCACCCGCCTTACAGAACAGACCCTCCTTCTAACCCTTAGAGAGACCACGGGGTGAAGACCACCCGCCTTACAGAACAGACCCTCCTTCTAACCCTTAGAGAGACCACGGGGTAAAGAGCACCCGCCTTACAGAACAGACCCTCCTTCTAACCCTTAGAGAGACCACGGGGTGAAGACCACCCGCCTTACAGTACAGACCCTCCTTCTAACCCTTAGAGAGACCACGGGGTGAAGACCACCCGCCTTACAGTACAGACCCTCCTTCTAACCCTTAGAGAGACCACGGGGTAAAGAGCACCCGCCTTACAGTACAGACCCTCCTTCTAACCCTTAGAGAGACCACGGGGTGAAGACCACCCGCCTTACAGAACAGACCCTCCTTCTAACCCTTAGAGAGACCACGGGGTGAAGAGCACCCGCCTTACAGAACAGACCCTCCTTCTAACCCTTAGAGAGACCACGGGGTGAAGACCACCCGCCTTACAGAACAGACCCTCCTTCTAACCCTTAGAGAGACCACGGGGTAAAGAGCACCCGCCTTACAGAACAGACCCTCCTTCTAACCCTTAGAGAGACCACGGGGTGAAGACCACCCGCCTTACAGTACAGACCCTCCTTCTAACCCTTAGAGAGACCACGGGGTGAAGACCACCCGCCTTACAGAACAGACCCTCCTTCTAACCCTTAGAGAGACCACGGGGTGAAGACCACCCGCCTTACAGTACAGACCCTCCTTCTAACCCTTAGAGAGACCACGGGGTAAAGAGCACCCGCCTTACAGTACAGACCCTCCTTCTAACCCTTAGAGAGACCACGGGGTGAAGACCACCCGCCTTACAGAACAGACCCTCCTTCTAACCCTTAGAGAGACCACGGGGTGAAGACCACCCGCCTTACAGAACAGACCCTCCTTCTAACCCTTAGAGAGACCACGGGGTGAAGACCACCCGCCTTACAGAACAGACCCTCCTTCTAACCCTTAGAGAGACCACGGGGTAAAGAGCACCCGCCTTACAGAACAGACCCTCCTTCTAACCCTTAGAGAGACCACGGGGTGAAGACCACCCGCCTTACAGAACAGACCCTCCTTCTAACCCTTAGAGAGACCACGGGGTAAAGAGCACCCGCCTTACAGAACAGACCCTCCTTCTAACCCTTAGAGAGACCACGGGGTGAAGACCACCCGCCTTACAGAACAGACCCTCCTTCTAACCCTTAGAGAGACCACGGGGTGAAGACCACCCGCCTTACAGAACAGACCCTCCTTCTAACCCTTAGAGAGACCACGGGGTGAAGACCACTCGCCTTACAGTACAGACCCTCCTTCTAACCCTTAGAGAGACCATGGGGTGAAGACCACCCGCCTTACAGTACAGACCCTCCTTCTAACCCTTAGAGAGACCACGGGGTGAAGACCACCCGCCTTACAGTACAGACAGTTTGTCAGTTACCAATAATTCATGCATCATTATGAAGGTTTCTTTATGAAGGAGCTTACAACACATTATAAAATTGTGCTGTTTTATTAGAACACCTACATCACCTAAAGAAACCTTTTCAAAAGCACATAAGTGGAATTAAAATGATTCAAGATTCATGTCTTTATTGATCACCATGAAATGTGTCTGAAGTAACAACGCACGTACTTCAATAAGAGAGCAACATAGGATAAACACATGCTTAAAAACTGTCATCATTTGACCCTCAGAAGTTTAGGAACCCCTGTCCTACAGTGTGTACAGTTGAAACAGGTCTTATCTGCAAGTTTATGTTTTAAACACAAGTTAAAAGTTACAGATTGCGTCTTTAAATCATTTGTGTGTCCAGAGTTGTGCGTCACTCACATATTCTGTGTCTTCATCCAGGTCACTCTTGTCTTTACGGACATTTAGCTGAGGATAAATGTCTCCGAGCAGCGGCCCCTGAGGTCCCGGGCCCTTCCCGTTACAGTCGTGATGCTCCGCTGAGACGCTCTTCTTCCGGAGCAGAGGGGGGCGCTGCAGGGGTTCCGGGAGCTCCAGCGAGAGAGCCCGGCGGGTTCGCCGTGACAGGAACGGAGGATGAGGCAGAAGCGTCTCGTGTTCGGTGGGATGTGAGTGAACACCATGAACCCTTAAACTGCCCCCGATCCCTCCAGATGACGTCAGACCTCCAGCAGAACGACCCGCGCTGTTCCAGCTGCACCGCCGACTCCAGGACGCCTGAGGAGGAGGAGGACGCCCCCAGTGGTGATAATGAAAACTGCGACTGTGACGCTAAACACAAAGAAAGACTAACTTTTATTTCAGCATTTACCTATTCATTTTCATTCATCAATTAACGCAAAGATAATGTAGTTCTTCATGTCTGTTATTCACTCTCTCGCTGCTGTCTCTTTAACACTCATCAGATTCACAACACAATCACAGCTGATTTGTGTCACTCAAACACTTGAGATCAGACTCAAATAATCAGAGATCTGTATTTAACATTAAGATGACGTCACTTTGATTGGACGACTCAAGTTTCTCTTCATCCAATGATGACACTTTCATGCGTGTGATGTCACAGAGTTGCAGAAGTTCAGAGCAGATCACGATTACAGTTTGTATGCATGTTGATTCTGGAGTGAGAAGTTTTGAGTGTCGTTTTCTGTTTAGGATTTAGCACGTGACATGAGAATGAAGATGTGTGTTGGTGGCATGTTCTCATTTTAGAAGCCGGAACCGTTGCCATAGAAACGTGTGTTCTCTGCTGTTGACCTCACACAGAAAGTTGTGTTGATGAACAAACAGAATCACATCAGTCACACGTCCATTCAGCAGTCTGGACAACACGTTTGATTCTGTCAAAACCTGACAACATGTGTACTTTTACCACAATACTCTTCAGACTGCACAAGAACAACAGCTCAACACACTCCCTTTCTACAATTAAAAAAAGACGTTACCATGGAAACCCCGGAAGGCTTTGACTGAGTATCACACATTATCAAGATATTTATTTTGTCTCACACAAACACAAAAAAGTCTACACACACAATCCAAATATTATGTGCCCGGATGTCACAGTTCACACTCTCACAAAAGAAGATATTTTGAAGAATGTTGATCATCCAACAACACTGAACCTCATTGACCTCACTGTATGAAAACCAAACCATTTCTCAAAACATCTTTTGTGTCCCTCAGAGCATAAAGACGCATATAGAAGGTTCTATATATAGAAGGAAATCCGCTGAGATTTGAGGTGGTGATGAAAACACAAAGCCGGTGTTTAGAGAAGAATCAGGATTGACCAATGACAGTCCAGCACAAACACAGACATGTGACTGACATTTATTTCTCTATTGACACACCAGAGATGAAGATCTCCTGCATAGACCGATGGGTCGACTCCTGTGATTCTCCTCAGAAAAACTCATCCGGCTCTTTCCTTCAGCCAGCGGTGCCAACTCAAGATGACCGTTAGCTGTGAGAGAGGAGAGTTTAGGATCTGCAGGAGAGAGAGAGACAGCAGACATCTTCATAGGAGATGCTGGAAACCAAAACAATCATGCAGGATAATAAACATGCGCAGAGTCAACTGAAAAACAGTCTACATGTTCCTTTCTATCCCTCACAGGTGTATTTACATTGAATCATGTGTAAAGAGAATCAAACCTGAGAATGTGAGCGAATCTTTCCGTTTCTCGCTGTCATCAGAGGTCGAGTGGTCATCATCTGTGAATGAGTGATTGGCATCTCCCTGATGGACAGACAGACATTCAGCAGGAACTCAATGAAATTCTGGTTTAATTCAGTGTTATCTGGGGGGTCACCTCAGCCTGAAAGCCCTCCACCAGTATGGCCACCAGCAGATTGAACAGAACGTAGTTCCCAAACGCCATGAGAGCCACAAAATAAAGAGCAACCAGAGGAGACGTGGAGGCCATCCCGTTATACAACACCCCATTCCAGTCCTCCTGCGTCAGAATCTACACACAAACACAGAGTCATGCGTGTGTCTCAGTGACGTGTGCATCACGCATCACGCATCTCTCTCTCTGTACCTGAAACACAGTGACGATCGCCCACAGCAGAGAATCAAAGTTCTTCCGGTCAGGTACTGTGTCTCCAGTGTCTGTTTTAAGACTGAACTTACAGCCAAAGATATGCATCCCCAGAATACTGCAGACAGACAGAGAGACAGATGGACAGACAGACAAACAGACAGAGAAAGAGAGACATAGAGAGAGAGAGAGAGAGAGAGAGAGAGAGAGAGAGAGAGAGAGAGAGAGAGAGAGAGAGAGAGAGAGAGAGAGAGAGAGAGAGAGAGAGAGACAGAGAGAGAGAGAGAGAGAGAGAGAGAGAGAGAGAGAGAGAGAGAGAGAGAGAGAGAGAGAGAGAGAGAGAGAGAGAGAGAGAGAGAGAGAGAGACAGACAGAGAAAGTGACGGACGGATGGACGGACGGACGGACGGACAGACAGACAGAGAGAGAGAGAGAGAGAGAGAGAGAGAGAGAGACAGACAGACAGACATACGGACGGACAGGCCAACAGACAGACAGTGAAAGAGAGACAGATGGACAGACGGAGAAAGAGAGACAGACAGACAGGTCAAATCATGTGTAAAGTATGAGCTGCTCTTGACTCTATGAAGTTGTGACTTTTGTTCTGAGACTGTATTGTTTGTGAGACTGTATCGCTCAAGTGTAATGAGAGGTGGATTCACACCTGAAGATGAAGATGAAGAGCATCAGCAGCATGCAGAACGTGGCCACATTGTCCATAGTCTTCATCAGAACAACCAGCTGTCTGCGTAACGCCGGCATAAACCGAACCAGCTTCAGAACACGCAACAACCTGAACGTCCTGAGCACTGACAGACCGCCGCCGTCAGACTGACCCATGATCTCACACACACTGCGTGCACACACACACACACACACACAGACACAGACAGATATGAATCAAGCAGAAACATCATCAGTGTTGTGTGAATAATTGTGTTGTTGTTGTCTCTGTTTACCTGATGATCACAATGATTCCATCAAAACTGTTGTAGGGATTACGCAGGTAATGAAGACAGCCAAACGCTGTGAGCTTCAACATCATCTCCAGAGCAAACATACTGGTGAACACGATGTTACAGATCTCCAGAACATTAGTCAGCTCTTCTGGCTGCCCACACACACACACACACACACGCATCATTAGGTGCAGTAATGAAGAGAGTTAATGATGATGAAGTCAATCAGATCAGACATCTTTTATTTCACTGAGTTCTAAACATTCAGATTCTCGCAGAACTACACAACATCTGAACAATAACACCACAACACGCTTAATAAAACTGTGTGTACCTGCTGGTGGTGTTCTATGCCCATGCTGATTGTGTTGATGAGGATGGCGATCATGATGCCTCTGTTGAAGTATTTACTCTCCACGATCGCCCACAGTTTCACTCTCATCTCCATCCACAGCTCAAGACCCCGCCCCTGACACGCCCCCTCCACACTCTCATCAGCACCACGCTCCTCTGGCTGCTGATTGGCTGCTGAGGCAGCAGGTGTCACTCTGTCTGTAGTACATCAAATAGACACTGTTACATTACACACACACACATCCGCCTTCATCTAAACAGAGTTCAAAGATGAGTAGTCTGATCTCATCTATCATTACTCCATTAGGGATCCGTCTGATCTCATCTATCATTACTCCAGTAGAGATCCGTCTGATCTCATCTATCATTACTCCAGTAGAGATCCGTCTGATCTCATCTATCATTACTCCAGTAGAGATCCGTCTGACCTCATCTATCATTACTCCAGTAGAGATCCGTCTGATCTCATCTATCATTACTCCAGTAGAGATCCGTCTGATCTCATCTATCATTACTCCAGTAGAGATCCGTCTGATCTCATCTATCATTACTCCAGTAGAGATCCGTCTGATCTCATCTATCATTACTCCAGTAGAGATCCGTCTGATCTCATCTATCATTACTCCAGTAGAGATCCGTCTGATCTCATCTATCATTACTCCAGTAGAGATCCGTCTGATCTCATCTATCATTACTCCAGTAGAGATCCGTCTGATCTCATCTATCATTACTCCAGTAGAGATCCGTCTGATCTCATCTATCATTACTCCAGTAGAGATCCGTCTGATCTCATCTATCATTACTCCAGTAGAGATCCGTCTGATCTCATCTATCATTACTCCAGTAGAGATCCGTCTGATCTCATCTATCATTACTCCAGTAGAGATCCGTCTGATCTCATCTATCATTACTCCAGTAGAGATGCGTCTGATCTCATCTATCATTACTCCAGTAGAGATCCGTCTGATCTCATCTATCATTACTCCAGTAGAGATCCGTCTGATCTCATCTATCATTACTCCAGTAGAGATCCGTCTGATCTCATCTATCATTACTCCAGTAGAGATCCGTCTGATCTCATCTATCATTACTCCAGTAGAGATCCGTCTGATCTCATCTATCATTACTCCAGTAGGGATCCGTCTGATCTCATCTATCATTACTCCAGTAGGGATCCGTCTGATCTCATCTATCATTACTCCAGTAGAGATGCGTCTGATCTCATCTATCATTACTCCAGTAGGGATCCGTCTGATCTCATCTATCATTACTCCAGTAGAGATGCGTCTGATCTCATCTATCATTACTCCAGTAGAGATCCGTCTGATCTCATCTATCATTACTCCAGTAGAGATCCGTCTGATCTCATCTATCATTACTCCAGTAGAGATCCGTCTGATCTCATCTATCATTACTCCAGTAGAGATCCGTCTGATCTCATCTATCATTACTCCAGTAGAGATCCGTCTGATCTCATCTATCATTACTCCAGTAGAGATCCGTCTGATCTCATCTATCATTACTCCAGTAGAGATCCGTCTGATCTCATCTATCATTACTCCAGTAGAGATCCGTCTGATCTCATCTATCATTACTCCAGTAGAGATCCGTCTGATCTCATCTATCATTACTCCAGTAGGGATCCGTCTGATCTCATCTATCATTACTCCAGTAGAGATGCGTCTGATCAGATCACATCAGGGCGAGTGGCTCAGCGTCATGCATACACCTCTCAGGAGTGTGAGACCTGTGATCTAAAGCGATCTAACCGTGCTGGAGGGTCTGTCCTCCGTTGATGTGGTGTTTGTGGTGAGGTGATGTTCTCTGCTGTGGTGTGTGACAGAGAGCTGTACAGAACGTGGCGATGCGCCGATGGGTCTTGTGCAGGACGTGACGGACGAGCTGAAAGATTTCCCCGTAACAGTCTCCGGGTTCAGCCAGAGTGCTGGAGGACAGACACGCATCCCGCTGCTCCTGCATCAACTGATGCTCACGCTGTTTGGTCTCAGAAAACTGTGTGGCTATGACCACCAAACACAAGTTTATCATGAAGAAAGAGCCGATCTGTGAGGTGAGACAAAAGTGCAGAGAATGAGTTAATTATACACTTGTGTGTGTGTGTGTGTGTGTGTGTGTGTGTGCAGTGTACTTACTATAATAAGCAGAATAAAATAAATGAAGTTGTAGAAGGAATGTGCGTCCATGACATAA